>LOJH01000359.1:31534-46811 GCA_001685095.1 Ellobius talpinus | reverse complement strand
TCTCTCTCTCTCTCTCTCTCTCTCTCTCTCTCTCTCTCTCTCTTTCTTTCTTTATTCTTTGTTTTTTTTTGGTGTGGAGACTAGTGGTCTTCAAGCATATACTTTCAGAATGTAGCAGGAGGAGCCTTCAGAAGCCTGGCTTGTCTACCTCAGGTGTGAAGCAGGGAACAAACTTTGAGGCCATGGGTGTCTTCTGCAAGAACTCTTGGACTCCTCCACCAACTCCAGCCTCCTTCCATCCTCAAGGAAAATTACCACATGGGGCTGGACTGGACACTTCCCTTTTCCAAGGTGAGTAGGCAGAGGTGGGGGTTGGGTTGGGACTGCTCTTGCACACTCAAGGTCTCCCCCTCAGGCGCGTGTGCAATAGGAGGCAGTGTTCCAGCACCTGCTCAACTGCTATTCATGGCTCTCTTGCTTAGGAGGAGTGACTCATCCCACATGTGGGGAGGGCAGCCCACAGCAGCTCTAGGCTCTTAACTGACTGTCCCCGCAAGGTCAAGAGTTAGGACAGCCCTGTTACTCCAGCTGCTCTGACTCTGAAGCTTGGTTTAAGAAGCTTTTGTTCTCTTGGACAGATTGATGCCCCCACCCCAGACTCCCAGATGTGCAAATTGGCCTGACACAGCAGCTTGGCCTGACCTTGTGACTTCCAGGGGTGTCCAGGAGCCTGCTTTCCACAGTCAGAAGTACTTCCCCACACTGCCTGGATCTCATGCTTCTAGAGCCTGGGTTCTGATAAGCATAGCACCTGGATGCTCCCTGCCATCTTTATCCTTTGCAGAGCATGAGAGGCTGCCTGCTAGGCCACCCTCCAAGTCCTTAACTTTAGCTTTCACTAACTAAACCATTTCATCAGCCTCCAAACACCTTAGCGTTAAATCTCTGTTACACAATTGCCAAAGGGGAGGAATTAGCGTCAGTGCACACATAAATTTGAAAATTATAAACAAATTAGGAGAAACAGGAAAGGGAAAATTCATCTTTGCACTTTTGCAATAGAGACTTTTGCAATAGAGATGAGACAAGATATTTGTGTTCTGGCTAAGTTCAGAAGATGCTTACTCCCAAACACCGACACAGACACAAGTTCATGTCTGTTTTCCTTTAAACTCTAGTGGGACTGCATGCTTTGCTCCCTTTCGAGACAGACTTGTGGATCTTCTAACAGTTGGGCTACATGCTAGCTAATACAGATTCTGGGGATAAAATCAGATTTCTCAATGTTGCTAATGACTATAGTCATTCCAAGCAGGGTCATGGTCATGGTCTCAGTTTGTCTTCCCACTTAAGATGTTAGTAGCATAGGCATTAGTCATTTTATAGGCTGTGAGTGAAGCCTTGGGATTAAGCACCCTTTGCAGAGTAGTTAGGTGAATGAGTGACTGATTTGCCAAATGAATTAGTAAGAAACTGAAGCACACACAGAACATTAAGGAATGCCACACATGACCACTTAGTGTTTATATCATGATTTTAGTGAAAGAGGCAAAAATTTAGCACCCAAAAGTCAACCCTCGGAAGACTTTGTTAGTCTACAGGGAAGCATCAATCAGCTAGAACAGTTAAATAATTCTGCCTCTGCTTTAGTCTATATTGCCTTGATAATGCTGTGTAACAAGACATTTTGAATTCTCAGTTGGTCTGTGATAAAGATTATGCTTCTCAGTGATGGGGCTGGGGCTGGGGCTGGGGTTCTGCTGTTTCTATTAGGTGTGAATGGGCTTGGATCTGGGCCTGGGTGGGACTTGGGCTTGTTCCAAGAGGTCTTGTGCTAGGGCATCACTATGTCACTGAGTCACAGGGGGCACAGTAGGACAGAGCAGCCACAGGGGGCACAGTTGCAACTCACATCCCCATTGCCTCCTGGTGCCTCACTTGCCATGACGAGCTGGTGCCGAATCCCATGGTCACTGGAAGCAAATACGCTCTGTTCCAAGGGAATGGGTAATGGCTGTTTGCTAAGCAGTAATTGAATTTCACATGCCAGTCTGAAGTGGATTTAATGGAATGGCTTCTCAAACTCCTCCTTGATTCTCTCCTGCTCTCTGTCCCCCAAAGGGAGCAAAGCCCTCTTGTCAGGGGCTGTAGTCATGCCCTGATCTAGATTCAGAGCTGGCCAAGGGTCATTATTCAAACTGTGGATTTAGCTGTTTGGTATTCACACCTCCCTGATGGATTTGGAAAATATAATGTTTTCTAACAGCTGTAAAGACAAGAGCTAATGTTACCAGCTATACATAATATCCATGAAATTACATTGAATAATGTGATGGACTGTTTAACTGTCATTAACACATTTTGAATACCTAATTTGAAAGGTTAATGAAATTGACAAACATGACCACTTTGGGGCTCATCAATACCACTTAATGATGAAGCTCTTGTTTTCCAGTTATAGAATCAACAGAAGACTTCGTGCCTGGAACCGCATGGTTTTTAATCATAAATTAAGAAGCTCTACACAATGTTTTGTTATAATTTGAAGTGTGGGGTTAGAGAACATTCTGCATAGCAGCTTTACGGAGTAATAATAATTAATATAAAGAGTTGTTACGATTTGACATGGTTATGTTTTAGCTTTTCTGAAAAATATTAAACTTGGTGAGGGAAAACGTGTTTCATTTGGACATATTAAGGTCATAAGGATAAAAGACGACTTCCCAGAGACCCGAGCGCTTCTTGGAGCGCAGTGTTCCCCTCGAAGGATCTCCTGGTCTGAGTAAATAGTCTATAGTTCTATAGTTTTATATTAAACCAGGGAGAAGTGCTGAGAGCTTAGCTCGGTTGGTGAAATGTTTACCACATGTCTTAGCCATGTTCTGTTGCTTTGAAGCAACACCATGACCAAGGCAATTTATACCAGAAAGCATTTAATTGGGAGCTTGCTTACAGTTTCAGAGGGTGGGTCTGTAACGGTCATGGTGGGGAACATGGAAACAGGCGGGCAGGCATGGCACCGGAGAAATTATATGGGCCGATCAGGTTATATTTAGGAACACATATACATATATGAATGTAATAACAGTTAATGAAAAAAAAGAGGCCATGGATTTGAAAGAGAGCAAGGAGGGGTAGATGGGAGGGTTTCAAGGGAGAAAAGGGAAGTGAGAAATGTTGTAATTATAATATCAAAAATAAGGATAAAATGTTCTGTAAAAATGAAGAAAGAGATGAGAGCTTACATGTGATCCACAAGCCCAAGGCAGAGAGAAAGGGAGGAGTGGGGGAGAAAGAGAGCTAATTGGGAATGGCCTGGGCTTTTGAAACCTCAAAGCCCACCTCCAGTAATATGTCTCCTCCACCAAGGCTACACCTCCTAATCTATCAAAACAGCTCACCAACAAAGAGTTCAAATATGTGAGCCTATGGTGGCCCTTCTCCTCCAAACCACCACACCACATGCTCATGAGTGTCTGAGTCGATGTCTCAGTCTCCAGAGCCTGTCTGAAAACCCAGGTGTAGCAGCATTGTATAGTCCTAGCCTTGGGGAGGCGGACGTGAAGCAAGTGTTCCTTGTGCCATGGGGTTTCCACCGTCCGTTTCTCTGCATTTGTGGCTTTTTCTTAGCCATTTATATTGATGTTCACTTTTATTCAAATGACCACATTTGGATTTATCAAATAGCAAGGGGTAGTTGTGGAAAAGCTTAAAAATAAAAAATAGAATAAGAAAGTAATACTCCTCCCCAATTTTGGAATTCAGGCACCATAAATGACATCCTAACTATTAATCAGGGTTGACTAGAGGAACGGAACCAGTTCTCTCTCTCTCTCTCTCTCTCTCTCTCTCTCTCTCTCATTTGATTGGATTACATAATGGGGACAGGTAGTCCCCCAGTGGTTTTTGTCATCCTGGAGAAGCAAAAAACCCAGAAGTTTCTCATGTCAAGACATTGGAAGTCACAGAACCAGAATAACCAATGATTCAACCCCAGTCCAGGGCTGAAGAAGGCCTAGGATCTAGAGTTGCTGGGGTGACCCTTCCTGGAAAGCATCTAGAAGTTGGTGTCTGAGGTCCCTGGAAGATGGAATCAGACATAGACACACTCATCCAGGAAGAGTGGACTTTGCTTGTGTCCACTTCCTCCTCCTCCTTACTTTTGTTCTCCCTGTGCCCCTTGCTCATTGGGTAGTGCTGTTCACATTGAAGGAGGGTCTTTTCCTTTTGCTTGCTGTCTTACTATCTGGGACCTTGTAAGTGACCTTGTAGGCATTACCCAAAACTGTAGTGTATGCATTCAGAACTCTCTGGATTCAATCAAGTTGACAATTAAGATTAAATATTGAGTTGTGAGTCGTCTTTTCTCTTTGTGTGTGTGTGTGTTCCATAGATTGATGGGCAAACATTCTGAGAAATGAATCACAAGGCAGTTCTGTTATTATCTGAATATCATAGAACAGACCCACACAACCAATATGGCACCAGTGTTACCAGGCAGGTTACACAGTTTATGGAGGATGTTAGCACAGTTGCATTTATTTTATGGATGAGAAAAACATAGGCTCATAAAGTATGTATCGTGTACCGGGGGTGTGTGAACTGTGAGTAAGCACTCCCCATGGACATTAAAGCCAAACACTTGCATATGCCAATAGAAACTGTCAATGCAAGCATTCGTTAGGATACAATTCCCCTTTGGGGTTCATCACAGAGGAGTGATCTGGTCTTTGACAAGTTTCGATATGCAAAGATACCTTCATCTCTCCTCTCATGGAGGAAAGCAAAGTCAATACCACCGTAAGTGACCTCTGTTCCACCATGGGGCAGGCAGTGTTATACTAAGAAAAGCCTTTGATGAACTAACTGTATAGCGTTAATGAGGACAAACGGATGAAAACATGAGACCTCTGAAGCTAGAGCCTTTCGAAGTCAGTGTGAGCGATCAGTGGGGCTGCCTGAGGTCTTCACTTACTCCACTAGTCTCCACGAGTGTGGGCAGGCTATCTTAAAGCCTTCTGTTGTAAACTTCCATCCTATGACTCTCTTGGAGTAGATAATTTGGTAGCTCTGAGGCGGGGTCTAAGATCCCTTTGCTTTAGGTGTCTTGGGTGAGGGGTAGTCATTTCGGGGTACCACTGTAATTTGCTCTGTGAACTGGACAAAACCATTGAAGGTTCATTAGACAAACACCTCATGTATGCATGCTGAGCCCTAGTTCTTACATCTACAAATCTAGATGATCAGAGTTACTCCTCTATGAAAGGGCTAAAGGAGACAGCAGACAGAAATCTCTAGGGACAAGGAAATGCTTCCTTTGAATGGTTGGTTTCCCTGCAGGTGACTTCCTAAGAATTTACTTTTCACTCTGAAATATGGAAAACCATATTAGTATTGAATTTGTACTATGAGCATCACAGTACTGAGCTAGCTTGAATGCCAAAGATCTATGACCCATATTGGTTGAAGTGATCTTCAGGGATGGCTAAAGGTAACCCAGTACCTTAAGGATGGATCCAGTCTCTTCCACAGAAAGCCTTAGGCTGTGTATAAACTTGGGAGGGCTTATGGTAGTCAGGCTTCCTATGTGAGGAGCTAAGTTCTTGTCCCCACTGCTGGAAGGCCTTAGGGGTCCCTCAGGCTGTCTACCGTACCTGGAACATATGCCTAAGCAAAAGAGGGTCTTCATTTTGTTCCCAGGCTTTATATTTTTTTCTGTATATAGGCTGTGAAAATTTAGTAGCCTCTCATTTTTCAAAAAAAATCTTCCAATTCATTAGGGAGGAAATGCTTTTAGCAGCAAAATCTTGGTGAGGAGGTGGGTGTGACCTATTACACAACCTGATCAGGACTTGGGGATCTGAGCAGTTAGAAAGGGTGAGGTTATAGAATCTAAGCATCCAGGTGCAATCAAATGACCACTGTTAAAGTTGTCTTTCTTGACCACCGTTAAAGTCATTTTTTTCTTGCCAAAATGCTTTTGGCAGAGTGCAGGAAATTAAGGGTGTGTGAGTGTGTGTGTTTATGTGTGTGTGTGTGTGTGGTTGGTTGACAACAATTATCAGATATTAATGCTAAGAAGATATTTCATAGCTATTTCATTCAACGCTAGCACAAGGACAATCCCCATGAGTCAAGTTCACCTGAGATGCTGCTCTGGCTGAAGTTGGAGCAGTGGGGAAGGATGCCTGGAGCCCTAGGCTGCTCCTAAGATGAGTTCCAGAGCCCTGGGTGTGTCAGTCAAATGGTGTCTGTGTCACTGGAACTACAGGGGTTTTCAGGATGGCAAGAACGCGATGCTGGTGCATGAGGCCTTTACTGTGTCAGGGGTGCTCTTCTGGCTATTCCCAGTTATGGCCCACTGATCTAGTCTGAGCCAGTCTGGCAAGGCCGTCTCTCTCCTGCTCCCTCCTTCCAGGCACATGTCCTGTGATGTGCAATTATGACCCTTGTCTTCATTCTTCAAATCTGTCAGATCATGTGGGTTAGACAGGGCCCTCTCTGGCCTAAGAAGATATCCCTCTGAAGTTTATCTCTGTTTTTGGTGTTGTTTTGAAGTCCATCCAGTTTTTTATCCCAGGATCTGCTAGATCAGATGTGAGAGATGGGGACAGTGACAAACCACAGTCCTGAGACACGTCCTACTTCTAAGCAAGATGCAGGTAGGGGAGATTAGGCATCTTCGCCTGTGGCTGCTGTGAGGAGCACCTATCTGTCATCTTCAGGGGATCAGAAGGTAGCACTCACCAGGCAGTAGACCCGTCTGATGTCATCTTCAGGGGATCAGAAGGTAGCACTCACCAGGCAGTAGACCCGTCTGATGTCATCTCAGGCTGTGCAGAAGTCACATGTTCCCCTCTTCTCACAGGCTCTCGAAGTTCAGCCACAGAGCCCAAGCCCTGTGAGTGTCCCTTCCATCAACCACAAGCAGTAAACGGTCACCCTGGCTGGATGAGCACATGCAGGGTAGCCAGAGCGGTACCAGCCCTACAGATTTCTTCAGGCAGTATAGAGCCATTGCCCCTGTTACATTGCTAGGGTTACAGCCGCAGCCACTCTCTCTGTTCTGGCTCAAGTGACGTGGCTTGGTTCAGATAACACTTGTTGGTTCTGGGCACGCAGGCAGGCATCTAGGACCTCTTCCCTCTCTGTGGTCCTTCCCCATAGGGTGCCTCCAGATCATCTCTTTCCTGTGCATGTCTTTGACCAAATCCCTCGCTGCCTTCCTGAGCAGAAGCTTCTTGGGAGTGCCTCAGCCTGAGCTGAAAGCCCGCGTTCGGCACATGAGCTGGCTGCCAGAGTCACTGCAAACTGTGCAGTTTCTCCAAATATCCTCCATCTCCCAACCCTTCCTGTCCTTAGGCTTTGTTGGTGTCTGTGTTGTTGGGTCCAGGGTGAAAGGCCAAGGCCACCCACCAGGTTACAGAAGGGTTGAGTACAGCTTTGTTAAAACAAAGTTAAAACCTTAAAAGGTTTCAGGTCTTAGAAAACGGACAGGATCTGCTGTCAACCTGCAAAATTATGGCTGATTGGTCTAGCTGACTATCAGTTAAATCGGCCTGAACAGTGTGCTATTCTGATTTTTGATGTTTATTTACTTACTCATTAGTGTTTATGTTGGGTTCGGTTGCAAGACTCTGGAGAAACCAATAAAGCTTTCATTATGTGGGTGAAAAATAGATGAGTATAGAAATTGCTTTCTCTTCGCTGGGCCACAGGGAAGATTCTCGTAGGCTAGCTTTGCTCTTTGGGACCTGTTAGACCCTCAGATCACAAAGGCATTGGGGAGCTCAGGGGGCAAGCAGCCTCTTCATAGGGTTAGGATGTCACTGCCACATGTTTATAATGAGGCTCATGCTGAAAAGGGCTTCCTTGTATGGCGAATATGGGATATAGTTCCCATCTTCAGTCCGCCCACCAGGGCAGCTGCCTGAGCATGGGGGCAGGGATTCTCTGCCCTAGCCTCCCCTGCCAACTCCAGGAGGAACTGTCTCCAGCCATGGTGCCAGGCGGCTCTTTCTCTTCTGGAATCTGGTCAGGTGTGCCCGTCTTGAAGACGGTGAAGCTCTGTCTTGAAAAGGAGCCAGCTCTCTTTGTGTCATGGTGACAGATTTCTTAATTAATCTGCTCAGATTGTCAATAATGTAATTCGCTGATGATTTAGGAGCCAGTTATGTGACTGCTGTGCCTGTTGTGGGGAAACATCTGAATAATTCAGCTAATAGATGGGAACTCGCCCAGATCGCTGTGACACGGGGAGGGAGCCGCTAATTCGAACAGGATGAGCACAGACAGGGTGATTCCAACAAATTCCAGGGAGCAGAGAGGTTGTCCTGGGGCTAGGGGCAGCAGCTGCCTGCTTTAATTATTGTCAGTTTTTTTTTTTTTTNGACAAAAGAGTTCAGGTCCCAGACTTTCAGGCAGAGGCCACTAACACACTCCTGAGAAAGTGAAGTTCAAGAGAAACACACCTGTGATCGCTGCCTGCTCTGGGCTGTGCACATGTCAGTGGGCTTTCTAGGCACAGGATACTGGCTTTTATTTCATTCCAACTAATGGGACTACCAGGTATGACTAAGTGATATGATTTTACAAGACCTGTCAGAGCAATATAAAGATTATATTTTTTATAATCTTTCCTGGGATGGTGTTCTTGTTCTGAACTGATTGCCACTCCAAGATGCTAGTGTTTTCCATCTCAGACTGAAACTGGAGGCAAGGAAGAAAGTGAAATTTAGGAATCGGGAGTCTAATTATATGCAGCATCTTACATAAACCTAAAAACTCAATCATACTTTGTTGTATACTTAACATTTATTTTGCTTTTATTGGAAATAATAAAATTATATGGAGTTGAGCCATTATACTATTCTTTTTTCTTTTCTTTTCTTCTTTTTTTTGCTTTGGTGGTGAGTGTTTTTAACAGCCCTTAGACGCAGACAAGTTAGTGCTAAGATGTGAATGTTAAGAATCATTGGCTTGTTCACTGTTCCTTTTTTGGCGCACGCACCCTCCTTCTCTCCTGCTCCCTTCTCTGTCTCTCTCCTTTCTATTCTCCTTCTTCCCCCACTCTCTCTCTCTCCTCTAAGTAATAAATATCCAATTCTATTCTGTAAAAAAAAAAAAAGAATCATGGGCTTTGAGCTGAGTGATGGGTGGTGCCGCACGCCGTTAATCCCAGAACTTGGGAGGCAGAGGCAGGTGGATCTCTGTGAGTTTGAGGTTACTCTGATCTACAGATCAAGCTCCAAGACAGCCAGGACTACACAGAGAAACCCTGTCTCAAGATTAAAAAACAAACAAACAAACAAAAACCAAAACAACAGAATCATGGGCTTTGTCTAGGAAATGTTAATTTGTTTGCACTTATCCACAGAGCCTCACACATGTTCTCTGCTGTATCTATTCTTCTTCTTCAACACCCTGGCATCCCAAGGAGCTCATAGATGCAAGCATACATATGCATATATGAACACGGTTACACACAAAGCACTTGCTCTCACATGTGAACATGTGCATACACCCACACAGCACGCACATACATGGATGTATCCACACTCACCCATTTGCGTGCGCTTATATGTGTGCATACACACACATGCATACATGTTTGTGTACTTTTGCAGTCCCATCGCTTGAAGATTTCCATCTCTGCAGCCTTCCAAAAGGAGAGGCCGAATCCACACACCCACCTTTGACACTCATAAATTCCAGCAAGCTGAGCCCTGCTCAGGATATGACCCCTTGGAATTTAACAACACCCTGGCTGATGCTGCAATCTAAACTCTTTTGGGAATGCCGCAGGACAGAATTACCTCTTGGAAGCTTTCAGCCACAATTAATTATCAAATGAAAAAGAGACCACCAAAGCACTACCTCGAAATGGACTCTGGACCCCACGTCCAGGGTGGCCTTAGAGAGAGAGAGCAAGTGCTGGTATACTGAAAATGAGGTGTATTTGCTGCTGGTATGGGTCACCGCAGTCAGGGTGGACTGCTCCATGGTCACCACACCTTCCTCTGATGGTATAGTCCCTGTCCTTGCCTAAATCATGAGGCCAGCTCCTGCTCAAACTATGTGTGGGGCTGTTCTTGATGTCACACCATATTCAGAGAGCCAGAAAGGGGAAGAGGGAAAAGCACCTGACTCTCTTCCCCATGTTTGCATTGGGCATCTTTTCTGGAAGTTCTTTGATCCCTCACCTTGTGTGGGAGCCATCTTGTGCCTCTCTGGCTACAGGTCCATGGGATAGGCCTGGAGGGAGGGAGGCTGGCAAGTGTAATCTTTTAGCTGGGCACAGATAATCTCAAAGTCCATCAAAGAAAGGTAGCCACTGGGTGACATCTTGCTGGTGTTGTCCAGAGACTAAGCCTGCATCCCTACAGAAAAGAGTAGATGCTCTAAAGCAAGTAGTTGCTATAGTTTTAATAAAGCCACAAGGAAACTCCCTTTCTACCAAGCACCCAGGAATCTTGATTTTTGATACCTTGCTTCATGAGCCTTCCAGGTCTAGGGAGCATCTGATAGTCATTTTCATGACATGAGCTCCCCTGCCCCCTCTCCCCCAACCCCTATTCTGGAGGCAGGGTGACCTGGAGCTAGTTCCATGCCCTCAGCTGGAGGGATGTCACTGTGGCAGGTCCCCAAGTTCCCTAATGCCAGTGGGCATTTGGAGAAAGGTCTGCAGGTCCCCAAGTTCCCTAATGCCAGTGGGCATTTTGAGAAAGGTCTGCTGTTTACTAGAAAACCATTTGTTATTATTTACATATGTAATGCCTGCATCCTCTGCTCATGTATTCCCTGGGAGGCTAATTTGTAAATAATTACTTGACAGAAACAAAGCAAGATAGAAAATTAGGGGTGTTCAGTGGCCCAGACAAACCCCAGAGAAGGGACTTGAGCGGAAAGGCCAGCCCTCAAAGGCCTCATCTCGCTTTCTCGGCTCAGCAGGTTAGCAGCTAATAAGGTCCCCAGTTTAGAAGCTGGTCCTCAGGTTGTAGTCGTGGTGGACACACTGAGGTTGCCATTAGCAGCTAGGCTGGGAGCAGATGGCCGAGCAGGCATGCTGGGAAACTGTTTCCCCTCTTCCCCTCTCCACACCGCTGTATCGAGCAGAAGCAAGGGCAGGGCTGCTCTTCCTCTGCGAAGAGCCAGATCACATGGAACCAAGGGGATGCCACTGGCTGAGTGCTGGTGTCCCCTCTGAGTTCTTCAGTGAAGCTCTAATCCTCAGTATAGGTTGAATGGTCGCCTCCAAGGAAGTAATTAGGGGAAATTGAGGCCCTCAGGGTAGGGCCTTATCGTAAAGGGTTTGTGTCCTCAGAACAACTCTGGTGCTTTCTCTGTACTCCTAACTACCAAGGGAGGCTGTTTGAGGACCCAGGAAACAGGCAACCCTCTGCAAGCCAGTAGTAGCCATGCTGCCCCTGGAAACTCACTTCATCCCATCTTGATTTTGAGCTTCTGAATTCTAGAATCAGGAGAAAGAAAGCCAAGTGACTTAAGCTGTCCAGCGTGTGGCAGCCTGAGATGACTGATACAGGTTGTGGAACGAAGATGTGTGTTCCAAAAAGAATAGCAAAAGCTAGGCACTGCCTGTGGGCCCTCTGGGAGGTTTCCTGCTGCTGCCCTAGTTCCCACACACCCCTCCATTTGACCCGTGGGCCCTGCCAGTCAGGCCCGTCTCCGACCAGCCCCTTCATCAGTATCCCTCAGCACTCAGAGCCCAGCACCTTTGCCTTCCACCAAGCCATTTAGCCTTTGGGTATCTCATTCCAGAAGGGGTGCTGAGCCCCTGTTGTATGCCTGGCGCTTGCTACACTTTTGCAGACAGGAGCCCGCAGACACGGGCAGGTCTGCCCACATAAGAATGAGGACCGGCTGGTAGAAACCCAGTTATTTCCGACTCCCTGTGGGCCTGATCTGTGACTACACGGCTCACATAACCACATGTAGCTTAATTCTTCCACTCTGCCCCTTTCTTCATTTCATAGAGGGAACAGAGACTCGGTAGTTCCAGGACACACGGCTAGCGGGTGACAGAGCCAGGGTCACACTCATGCAGTCTGAATCATGTCTCACACTCAGTGTGGAAGTGCCAGACTAGGTAACAGTCCTCTTGAAGAAGCCTGATGCCTGGGATCCAATGCGTGACACCAAAGAGGGAGTCTCTTCTTGGGGATTGGGAAAATCTCCCTAAGGAAGCCAAGTTTAATTGCATATAAAGGATGGTGGAGTTGGAAAACCCCAAAGAACAGGATGCACTTGGGCCAAAGGAGGCCTGGAATCGCCTAGGAGGGTGGGGTGTAGCGAGATGGGTGTCAGGGACTTCAGTCAACAGGCAGAGGGCCTGAGAATGGAAGGATCATAAAAGGATTTGATCAGGGTAGCTACCATGACCAGGTTCATGTTTTAGGAGGGGACAGGAATGGATTAGAAATTCAGCAGAGCAGAAGCAGAGGCCTTTGCGTTCACAGCTTGGAGCCTGGATAGAAGAATGGGACCTGGTTTCAGTAAGGGGTGGGCGGTGTTCTGAATTGGTACTGCGGCAGCAAGTGATGGGATCACCGAGAACAAAGAAGGCGACTGCTGCCCTGCAAGGGGCTGGTAGCCTCTGAGGACTCTGAGGAGCAGGTTATTAAACACTGGCATAGTTTTAAAGTCGTGTCTAAAACCTTGCAAGGACTTCGAATTCTAGAAAGAGCAAACAGTCATCAAATTAGCCATTTCCCAACTGTCATTTTACTTTTATCCATTGTCCTGAAGGTACTATGTCCCTTATATTTGTAGGTGATATGCCACTTGCTGGCGGCTCCTACTCAACCATGTCACTGTGGTGTTTATCAGCAGTCTGAAATTTTCTGTGTTAAGTGGGAATGTAATGCTAAGGGCTTCATGATGGTGTTTTCTTTCTGGCACACCTCTGGCTGCCAACTTTTAGAGATAAGGTACATAGAACAGACCCAGTGAGCCTTCAGGTCTCCATCTTGGAATCCTTCTCCAGCTCCACTGATGGCCCATCTCTCCTTTGGAGCTTCTAAATACCTTCCGTCCATCCTCTTCAGAACATGTTTGTCTTGAGGATAGTAACTGTGTTGCTTTTCCTTGTATTTTGCAAGCCTCTTCAGGGCAGGAGTTGTCCCCTTCCTCTCTAGAATGGAGTACAGCTCGCTGTCTTTCTGTGATGAAGGAATGGGAAAATAGAAACGGCTAAACTCTCACACAGTGACCTATGGCGCTGGCCCTCTCTGCATGGGCAGGACCTGGAGATCGTGATAACCCTGGATTGCCTCTAGCTACCAGAGGCAGTCCGATGGCTAAGATACTTCCATGTCTATACAGCTGTTTGCTGACATGTGGACTGAAAATATCCTTTGAAACGTCCACTTTTCAAAGAAACTGCTTTGGAAAGACACTACTTCAAAACGGACTTGATAACTGAGCCAAGAAAAATGTGCCCGGGGCTGGGGGTGGGGTGCTGCCTAGCACATCACAGGCTTCCAAAAGGTCGATTGCAGAGGGGAGCTGTGAGCCTGATGGTCTTGGCGGAGTTGTCTTTGCAACTGATCGGCTCCAAGGGCAATGGGGCACAAGGACATCAGACTTGTTTGAAGAGAAAAGCATCCTGTTAGCCTTGGGAAATTATTGCACAATGTCACCAGAGTGCCACTCTCCCTCCCACCTACACAGCCCCTCCACCCCAGAACAAGGCTGTGCGTCATCAAAAAAAAAACCCTCCACCCCTATACCGCTGCGCTGCCGTCAGTCATAGAAGCCAAGTGCCTAGCACACTGGCCTAAGAGGGGCAGAAAGGCTCCCTGTCTCTCTTGTTTAGTTGTATAACTTAGTAATCCCCCTGCCCCTTTCAAGGGTGAGTCTTCTATCCCTGAAGGGTCAAGATGCCTAAACTCAGCCACTAACTCTGCTACGTCCAAAGAAGCCTGGGCAAATGACTTCTGATCCATATGTCATTTAGACAGAGCAGCCACACAGCCTGCCTGACCCACTCTCAAGGATGTCCTGAGACCCCAGGCCATAATCCAGCAACAAGTGTCTTTAAACTGACTCTCATCCTTCTCCATTGTCCTTTCTGGTTGGAAGTCCTGGTATTTTGCACGAGGAACCTGACATCCAGAGATGTTAAGTGGTATCACCAGGTCATACTCAGGCTGGCTGGTGGGGCTGGGAGGACGACCTGATGTCTCATAGGCTTCCCAAACGCAGGTGCCTTGGCTGGCCAGTTCTCACTTATTGATGCTCTGCAGGTAAGGAATTTCATACTTGCAAATGATTGCCACCCATTTCCATGTGAACATCCAGCGTGAGCACAGACACACCTGTACATGTACCACTGCCCAGTACTGGCTGCTGCTGGGTTTACACAGAGGAGAAGTGTGCCCTGTCTTTGTTCACCTTATCATCACTAACTAGGCAAGTGTGCTGCTCTGTCATTTGCTTAATGACATGGAGTGTGACCTATATTAACATACAATATGATACATACATACAATATGATAATAACATACAATATGATAATAACAAATATGATACACACAGAGTACTGACTGAGAAAATCTGTGCCTTTTGTGTGTCTTAACTTACTAGTCCCCAAGGGAAAATCTGCCAGCAAGGTACTGTCACTATGCCAGTCTTTATGGGGAGCTGAAGTACAGAGAAGTTAAAGATCTTGCTTGGAGTCTCAGAGCTCATGACAGTGAGAGTCTGAGCTTAGGAGGTCCAGTTTCAAAATCCATGTCTGTGGACAACATGAAACGCATGAGCACCTGTGCGCCGGCACCTGGCTCCTTCCTGGGACTTCATCTCCAGCTGTGTGTTGGTCTCTCCCCACCTAGCAGGCTGCTGCTGCAGGGATTTTTTTTTTTCTACATTTTGTTCATTGGCACAGCTGTGACTTATGGGTGGGAGCACAGTATGCTAGCTGCTCTGGCCCTACCCAGACTTCACCTTCCCTCTGAGGAACATTTCTGCTTTCCCGGAGTGAGCAGGTTCTGTGGGCTCCCCTGCCCTTTCCCTAGGGGAGTCTTATCCTTTACCCATGGAAGCTTAGCAACAGCCCTCGGTGGCCAGGGGGCCCCCACGTCAACATTTGCTCTGTTTCTGGTTCTGCCACATAGAGGGCAGAGGACAGACACGGAACTGGGCATGTGTGAAAGTAAACAAGTGCTTGGAAGGGGGGGCAAGCCTCCTTAGAGGGATAGAGATTGATCATTTCCCATCCCCCTACTTGGCGAGATCTACGATCCTCAGTCTAACAGCAGGGTTGGCCCGCCCATCCATCCATCCATCCATCCATCCATCCATCCATCCATCCATCCAT
>LOJH01000359.1:14874-31427 GCA_001685095.1 Ellobius talpinus | reverse complement strand
ATCCATCCATCCATCCATCCATCCATCCATCCATCCATCCATCCATCCATTTAGTCTTTCATCAAATGTTTGTTTTGACATAGAGTCTCACTATGCGGGCCAGGCCTGCACCCTTTGAACTCTCCATCCTCTTGCATCAGCCTCCCATGTGGTGCACCGCCATGTCTAGTTTCTCATTAAGCTTTTATTATGCACCAGCTGTATACTGTACTGAACGTTTAGCTGTCAATTAGAGTCACGCTCGGCTTCAGAGAACCCGCATTCCAAACAGATGGAAGTCTGTCCAGTGAGATAAGAGCAGCACCCGAGGCCAGACAGGCATCCAGAAGAGCCAGGCCTGGTGGGTGTGAAGACAAGGAGGGGGAGGAGAAAGGGCCAGCCGGCAAAGATGCTTCTCTAGAAGAGGGGGGGATGGATGGAGAGAGGGAGGGAGGGAGAGAGACAGACAGACAAAGACAGAGAGAGACAGAGACACATAGAGAAAGGCAAAGAGAGAGACACAGACAGAAAGTGAGACAGAGAGAGAGAGACAGAGAGGGACACACACATAGACACACACAGAGAAACAGAGGCAGAGAGCAGTATACATATATGGGGGTAGGGGAGAGAAAGAGATTGCTTTAGTCAAGAGAGTCAGGGATCAGGGCCCCAGTAGGTTTCCAAGACCCCGTTCCTTAAGTGCCATCACCAGCAGCATTTTTCAGGACAGTGTTTCCTCTCTGGGTGCCAGTCTCCCATCAAAGCCCCCCTGCTCTGGCTCCCAGGGGTCACTTAGCCCTCCTGAAGCTGGGCCTCTGCCTCTCTACCCCTTTCTCTTCTCCCCCTTTCTCTATCAGCACCTTCCAAGAAAGGCCCGAGTTGCGATCCCACATGCCTCTATGCTGTCCCCATTGCTGTCATGTGCTCCTAAGGCTTCTTCCTCTGGAGGAGGCCGTTTCATTTCCCAGCAGGCCTTAGTGCTGACAGTCTTTGAGAAGCAAAGTGGGCCCAAGTACAAGTTTCCAGTGCAGTCCTTAGATGTCTGAAAGAAAATGTAACACGCATATGGTCTCTTGCTCAGACTTCAGATCCCTCAGAGATGAAAGCCTGGAGGACCATCCACCGCTTCATTCCCTGTGTGAGGAGAGACTGGCTGGCAGGAACTATGGGCCCTTCTCTTCTGAAGCCTGGTGTGAGGCTAAGTGGGGCTATTACATTTCGTCCGTGCTCTCATTGTTGTAGGAGAGGAATCCAAGGAGGGAAGCTCCAAAGAGGAGTTGAAGCAACATGACTGTGGCACAGCGGAGCTCACTGACCTGTTTCTCAGCTGAGGTTCTTGATGCTGCTGGGTTCGGGATCCTCTGAGAAGCTGCGCTTGATGGCATTTATCATTTGTGGTTGTCTGCACACGAGTATCATTCTAGGTGTGGTGGGGGCTATTCTAGGAGGGGCTGCAGAGCCTGGCTGGGCGAGCGCTCTGACATCCAGCTGGAGAAGGCTCCATGCTTACTGCTATTCGGTGCTCATGACTTCATGACTACAGTGCTAGGGACAGACAGGTACAGATGACTGTCAACATCGCACTGTGACCTAGGAAAGAAATATTCCCATAAGCTGCATTCTGAGAGTCGGGTGACCGGGTGGCAGATCATTCCTGATCAATGCATCACTCTAAAGCTCACGTGTCTGAGATGATTGTATTTTGTTTCTAAATAACATGGAAGTTTTTAGATGCTCTCTTTCTATTCCCCTTTCTTAGAGTGGGCAGTATTTAAATTGTGACTATGTGTGTCTGGCAATGCTCCTACATTTGGTAATTTTTCTTTTAGGATGCCTAAAAAGCATTCAACATAGAGGATTTTGGACTCTACGAATTCTTCTTGCATTAGGCTGTTTTGGGCAAGTGTAGATTTTTAATTTACACTCTGACATGAACCACTGTCTGAGTTCATTTGTTCGGTGACTTTAGTAAATGGGACTGAACAGAGATCTAGCCGACTCTGACCTGGGGCCTTGGTGCCTGAGACAGGCTGAACTGGAGCTAGCCTGGCACCCCTTTAAAGGAATAAAAATAATGGATTTGGTCTTCAGCCAGCTTCCTTCTTGTTCTGGAACATACATAGAACATCTGGGGGAAACGCTGAACCAAGGCCACTGCCTTGGCCACCCTCATGGCACCCAATCTTTTGAAATCTGCCTTTGTAATTCCACCTGGCCTCCCAGGCAGAGCATGGAGCCAATCACAGTCGAGAATCTCCTTGAACATCTTGTTTCCAAGGATAAGATGGAACTGCGGCTCAGTCTTTAAAAGTTCACGACTGTGTTGATTTCCAGATGGAGCTTTCCCATTTCCACTGCCCTCCCTAGCTGCTGCCCCCCTTTCTGCTTCATTTCCAAAGACCCCATCTTCAGTGTCTCAGGGACTGAGAAGCTTGAGCCCACCTTCTAAGAAAGGCTCCAAGGAATGTCTGAATCCTCTCTTACATGAGGGGTACACACTCACCCATGTTCATGAACTTTCTAGATAATTCCGCAGACATGGTTGGGCTGACATTTTTATCAGATATTTAAACTGACCCCAGGCCCCATCAGGAATGAAAGAGCTGTCATTGAAAATTTCTCAGGATTTCAAAACTGGCATAGACCTTAGGTACATCTTCCCTCCAATCATTTTGCAGATGGAGAAACTGAGGCTAGGGGGAGATACCATCATTTCCTCCAGGTCAACAAAATGCATAGAAGCCTGCTGTAAAAATTTGAGTTTTTGTACACTCTGTGCTCAGAGACACCCTCATTGTCCCTCATCTTACAGCAGACAGACTTCTGGGGGACATGTCTGTGCAGAGGGAGTGGCGTGGGATGGTTTTAACTGGACGTTGCTCATATTGGCCTTTTTGAGTCGTTTACTCCAAGACTTATTCTCATTTTGTCCTCTAGGACCATCCAGAAAATTCCCTTCACGTAATTAAACCCTGACCCATGGGAATCCCCAGTGCAGTTCCTCTCAGCCCCGAAAATTGCCACACTTGGGGTCCCTAGGTGTGAGTGGGCATTCTGGCTGATGTCTCGAGAACAAATGACAGAGGCCCAGGACAGGGAGCGGAGAGAGGGGAAAAAGTAAACTTTTGCTCAATGGCTTAGCTTCCGAGAGTTGTTGAAGAAGGTGGGCACTTGCCTTGAATCAAGGAGTGTGGACGGAACCCTCCCTCTCAGCTGTGAACTGGAAGCCTGGTGAAAGTGGGACACCCTGCACACCCGCCAGTGGGACTGTATCAACACACACCCACCAGTGGGACTGTATCAATGCACACCCGCCAGTGGGACTGTATAAACACACACCCGCCAGTGGGACTGTATTAACACAGAGCTGCCATCCTGAGGCTGACTTCTGCTTGGTGGCTCATCAAGATGTTCAGCCAGAAGAGGAGATATTACAGTGCCATCTGCCTCCTCCAAAGTGACATTTAAAGGTTTCACAATGCGACTCTGTGGCAGGCCAGAGGCCAGAACCCAAGGTCCTGGCCTCCAGGCAGAGTATGTCCCTTGTGCTTTGTGGTTTAGGAATGTGGGACTGCCTGGGTGACATTGAAGGAAGAGCGCTGGAGGGTGTAGCTGCTGATCACAAGTTCCATTCTACACAATGAATTGGAGCATCTGACCCAGCAACTGAGTGCATGGGGTGCACTCGGCTAGCCTCCCCCCTCCACTTGAGAGGCAGGAAGTGCTGATGTCCTTGACACTTCACAGGTAGTAGACATAGGTTCTGGAAGGCTGAGGAAACTTATTGAAAGGACATGATTAGTAAGTAGGCAAGTCAGAGTTCCAAAATGAGGGTTGTAAAGATTTTGACACACAAAATCCATTGTCCTTGTCTGTCTGTCTGTCTATTTGCTTTTGCCCAATGCATACCCTAACCTCTCTGAGTTTGCTTGTCTCATGACAAGCAAGAGCTTTGCCAATCCAGGAATGCCAAGTCATGCCAACCCTGCATGACCCTGGCACCTCACTGGAAGATTCCCCACGATACTTTCCTTACTGTGGGCCCAGGGGAGAAAGGGGGCTGATGTAGTCCTGGCTTCCCTTCAGGGAGCCCCTGCGGCTATTCTGCCTCTTGCTTTTGTTGTGATTTCTGACTCACAGGAGAGGCTGCGAGCTGGGAGGAACAGAAACCTGAGGTCTGGCCCCAACAGGACCCTCCCTGTCAACTCCGACAAGGCCTCTGTATGTCCCTAGTTTCCTGTCACTTACCACAGAAGCAGGGTCCTCGCTGGTTTCTGGATAGGTCAGATGTAGCAACCTTTGGGTGGGTCCCCTGGGTGTTGGCTCACTGGGACTGTACCAGTATTGGGATGGTTCAACAGGGTTCTCTATTTAACGAGGTCAGGTTTTCCTGAGAACTTTGCTCTGCCTGGTGATGTCACCAGGCCTCAGAGAAGGTCAAGCTGACCATGTAAGTAATCATAATGGGTGGCTTGCCCAATGATTTTATTATTTGTTCAGGACTCACTGGGTGCTGTTGGGCTAGGCACTAAGTGTAGGGATGTGTGAGACCCCAGCACTGTGGCAGAAGGTGCAGAACAAAGATAGAGCTCTCAGGAATGCAGGGAGCTGATGGGTTTTTCACTGAAAACCAAGGCTGGGAGTTTCCCCCTCCAACCCGGCTGTTCTGAAACCCTTGCTGTTCTCCTATTCCACAGCCTTGAACTGTGCAGTCTCTGTAGAGGCAGTAGTGGGGTAAAGCGGCCTGCCCTCTTTTGGCTGTAGGAAGTATTAGGGTAGTTTACCTAGTTCTCCTATTCTGAGTCCAGATTCCTGGCTCCTGCTTGCTCAGGGGGACAGCTCCTACTGCATTTCTGCTGTCACCCTCTGCTGCAGTACCCGAATGGCCCTAGTCTGCCTGGCTTAGAGTCTGGCTGAAGCAGCCATGTAAAGCTCAGCCCCTCACCTGGCTCGAGGCAACACTGTGAGCGTTTCCACTCTGGAGAACGCGAGAACACTTGACTGATGTCCTCAGTGGGTGTCACACTCGGCTGTTCTTATTTCCTCCCATCTTCCAGGTGGTCCTGAGGAGCCTTCTGCACACAGCCATTTCCCGCACAGACGGCATCCAAGGCAGAGACAGTGAAAATGGTTTTGATGATCCACTGCACATGGGAAGATGGAGGGGAGAGCATGACGGGACAGGATGAGCACAGCATGGCTAACACATGGGAAACAGTAGCTGGCAGGCCCAGGGCTGTGGTGGCCTGCATGTGAGAGGGCCCCTACAGGCTCATGAGTTTTAGCACTCCATCTCCAGCTGGTGGTGCCATTTGGGGGAGATTATAGAACTTTTAGGAGGTGGAGATTGGTTGGAGGAAGTGGATCCCTGGGGGGTGGGCCTTAAGCTCCTATAACCTCACCCTACATCCTGTTCACTTTCTGCTTCCTGGGTGTGAATGCAATATGACCAGCAGCCTGTCACGTCTGGTGTCATGCTTTTCTTCCCATCATGGACTAGAAGCCCAAAGCAACCCTTCCCTCTGGAAGCCATTTCTTGCTGGGTATCTCATCACAACAAGCTAAGACAGGTCTCTGAAGAAAGGAGGGTCAGCGCCTTTTGACTTGATCTGGAACAAAGAGTAATTCTCTGGTCTTGTCTCAGGTTCACATAAACTCTCTTACTTTTGTCATTAAAAAAACTCTTCTATTGTTTGTCGTAGAATCTACACAACAGCTAAAGCCCTAGCAATCTGCTTTGGACTAGGAGAGATGGTATTTCTAAATGATGTGCCTGTAGTTTTTAAAACAGACAAATTTCTTTGTCTCTAGGGAGTATGGGATGACCGATAGCTTTCTGTGCTTGATAGAGTCCGGCGTTTCCATCTGAAGCCGTGGGGGCTGCCTGGACATTCTACTGTACGTCATACTTGTCTAGAACACGAGTGTATTGTGCGGTTGGAGCAGAGAAGCAAGCAGCGGCCAAGACGCTTGATTGTATCTGCTGCAGGATAAGGCCTGAGAAAAATCCAAGGTGCTCTGTATTTGCAAAGTTTTGTGAAATTGTGAATTTCTTTCGTCACCAGGAAACCTGAGGCTGATCCGGATAGACCACCACTTCCTACCGCGGGTACAGGGAGCCTGCTGTTTTTGCCAGTCTTCTGGTAGTGCCATCTGGATGCTGTCCAGCTCTGTTCGGATGGGTGTGCGACGATGCGGCGAATCCCAATGGCACTCAGGGTATGGAAACTAGAGAAGGACACCACCTTAGCTGCTTCTCTCACCATTGTGACAACACACTGAAAAATAACCAGGGAAGGAAAGACTTCTTCTGACTAGCAGTTGGGCCTTCCAGTCTGCCATGGCAGGGAAGCCATCACAGGTTGAACAGGAGGCGGTTGGTCACATCGTGTCTGCAGTCAGGAAGCAGAGTGAGATGAATGCAGGTGCCCGGCTTGCTTTCTGCATTCTGGTAAGTCAGAGACACCAGAACAGGGGATAGGGCTGGGCACTTTGAAGGTGCATCTTCCCAACTCAATTATTTAGAAACGCTTTTGCAGACATACCCCAAGGTTTGTCTCCAGGTGGTCCTAGCTCGTATCAAACTGTCAACTGATATGAACCATGAAATACACCAAAGGGAGCCGTGGTCAAGCCTGGAGGAAAACTCAACATAACCACTTGCATTCTGGAGAAGGGCCAAGTCATCAGCACCAGCAAAGTGGAAGCACCGTGTGATGAGTGGCCCCTGGCATGCCTTTTGGCCGTGGCAGTGATGTTGCATGTGACTTTAGGGTGTTAAATAGCACATGGCTGCACTGGGAACTGTCAGAATAACTGTATTGAAAGATTGGGTGAGCCCATCAAAAAGAGAAGTAAGTTCTCCAAGACTGGACACAAGGCAAGTCAGAGAGAACAAGGAAGTTGCACCGAGGGTTGGCCCGTCCCTCCTATCACCCACACTTGTCTTGGTATTTCCCCATCAGCTCATCCCCATCGTCTTCTCTGGGGCTGGTGGCTTGACTCATTTGTGTATGTGGAAATGGACTGCATGCAGCTCCTCCCAAGGGCTGCCTGGAAGGATGGCAGCTAGGAGAAATCCTCTGGGGGACACGTATCTGGGGAGGCCATCTGATCATTCTCTTTGTAGGAGAAACAAAGTGCCTCGAGCTAAGGTTATATGTGTGTGGTATTTGTAGCAAATCTTATTGTCAGTGTAATGCTCTGAAAACAGAACCTTATAGAAAGTAGACAGTGAAGCAGTCTTGGGAAAAACCCCTGGAAGTGAGCAGAGAGTGTAAAAATCTGTGTGCCACACGTGTGCCACCTCTGTAGAAATGGCAGTAAGCCATCAAGAAAACAGGATGACTGGCAGCCAACACCATCTTGTCTGTCATCAGCCACTCCAGCACAGGTCTGGGTGTCCCAGTGGCAGAGAGGAAGGCTATGCATGAGTTCATCGGTAATTGGTAGAGGCTTCAATTATGTAGGCCTTATCTGTACATACCGTTGCTTCCAAATGTCTACCTGCCAGCCACAGAGACTAACAACGCTGAGTTTCCACATCCGTCTTCAAGGAGGAAGTTGAATACGTGCGAGGAATAGAGACTCCTCTTGACTGGGGTCACCAGCTTGTCTTGGTATAGGTTTACATTTCCTGCCTGCAGGGACAGAATCTTTAACACCACTCTCCATCAACATGGGCCGAGTGACTCACTATCACAAAGGAAGTACAGCCGCAGACACATGGCCACAGGATCCACGGTTTCTCTGTGGCATTACCTGGAAATGGCTAGCCTGATAGAGATGTGGGAAAAGCTTTCTGGAAATGTGGCAGAGGTGACAGGCTAGGAATTGTCTTGGTTAGCTTCAAACACCAGCTTGACACACATTCTGGGGGAAGGGTCTCTAAGAATGTCTATGAAGGATTACCTTACGTTAGTTGATAAGAGAAGACCCCTCTCCCCCTAACCAGGGATGATACCATTTGTAGACTGTATAAGAAGGAGGGAGAGAGCAACAGCTTGGACCCATTCAGTCATCTGTCTCTGCTTGTGCCTGTGAGTGTGAGGTGACCCATGACTTCTAGTTTCTGCCCTGTGGACTTACCCTCCATGATGGACTGGAACTGTGATCCAGCACAAACCCTTCCTCCCTTAAAGGGCTTCGATTGGAGTATTTTTCATTACAGCAAATGGAAGAGAGAGGAAGGCAGGAATGTTACTCATGAGGGGAAGCTGTTACCCTGCAGGACAGTGTATACACGATGCCAGTATTGGCTGTGTTCCTGGGAGGGAGATTATGTGGGCCAAGGAACCAAGGGAGACTAGTGGACCAGTGATGCTCACCGTCGCCCCGAGTGCCCTACGTGAGGATCTGCCCCTTCCCCTCTGCCACAGCTGACTCTGTGGGTGGGGAGGTACAGGTCTCTGCAAGGACAAGGCCTCCAGAGGAAGATGCAGTAAGAGTCCCATTGAAGTTTAATTTACCCCAGCCACCTGGTCACCCAGAGTCCTCAATGATGATGACCAGTGGGCAAGAAAAGGTGACATCATCTGGCAGACAAAGCTGGTCCTAAGCACTAGGGATAAGATTCCCTGTTCAGGGATGAATACATTTTATGCTCAGCTGGTAAACCAGGTGTCTCCTCTCTGTTCTCAGGCCCAGCTGCCCCTAACGATGGCCAACAATGGGAACCAGAGCCTGAGGAGGGATGAAATGACCCTGTAGGCTCATGTGTTTGGATACGTGGTCCCCAGCTAGTGGCAATGTTTTGGAAAAAGTGGTTCACTGTGGGAGGATCTTGAGGTTAACATCTCTGTCCCACATCTTGCCCACTATTCACGGTTGGCTGCAGCCTTACACTCTTGCCAGCACAGACTGTAGCCTCTGCCACCATCGTAACAAAGGTTCTGCCCTTCCGTATAATGCCATGAGCCAACATACATCACTGTTTCTTAATTTTTTTCAGGTGTTTGGTCACAGCAGAAGAAAAGTAATATGGAAGGGATAACCAAGAGTCAAAAACGATGATCTGGACCACAGGTAGGTGTCCTAGACCAGGCATAGTGTAAGTTGAAGGAAGGGAGAATCTCTCTCTCTCTCTGTGTATGCAAATGTGTGCACATGAGTATAGAAACCAGAAGGCAACCCTAGATGTGGTTCAACACTGGTTCTGCCCACCTTCTGTTTTCAGACATAATCTCTCATTGGCCTAGCACTTGGTAAGCACACTAATCTGACTGGCCAGCCAGTTTTAGGGTTTTGCCTGTCTCTTCCCTGACTCTGACATTGCAACCACGAAGCACCATGCCAAGCCTTCTCATTTGGGTTCTGGGATCAAAGCCCTTCATCAACAGATTCATCTTCCCAGCCCATGGGACAGGGATTTGAACTTGTTATGGAAACGATGCCATGTATCAGAGAGAGCTGGGTGGTAATGGCAGCAGGTAGGCTGCCATTGCCTCTGCTAGTCAGCTGTGAGGTCTTTGGGAACTACTCCTAGCAAGAGTCTAAGCAGCTGCTCCCCTCTGGAGCACATGTGTTAGAAGAAACAGGTGCAAATTATGGGATCTCCCCAAACCCATCTCCACAGCCACCACACCCACTGCACCATGGTGACAGGCAGGCTTCTGGTGGCTCAACTCCCTCCACTGAGACGAGGAAGCGCCTCAGTCAAGGATAAATCTCCTTCCAGAGGGTGCACCATGTTCAGATGCCGGCTGATGAAGGGATAGATAGACCTGGTCCTTTCGCAGCTTGGAGCAGATCTTATGGCTTCCCTGCTCCAGAGTTTCTTGTAGAGTACTGAGGTCTGGCCTTCCCCAGAGCCATCTTCCTTGGCTTGAATCTGTCTTCTTCTCTCCCAGGGAGATGGAACAGGAATTCCCAAGAGATTTTCTTGTAGCTTTGCATCTCAGAATCCATTCCCAGGGATGCTATGCTGGCTTCAGACTTTGAAAGGCCAGGCCTTCAGAATGTAAGAGGTTTGTAGAATGTATAAGGTTTTGGGTGGGACAGATTACAAGCAAGAGTAACCATAGACCCTCTCTAACAACTAAACTCTGAAACTTGGTAGACAAATTCTGCAGTCAAGTTTCTTTTATGCTCTTCCCTTCTTTGCTCCCAATGGCTTTTTTCTTTATTATCTACTTTTGTCTGATATTAACACAACTCCTCTGCTGGAACTTGAGGGGTTTTGCTCTAAGTCCAAGGAACTTCACGTTAGAAAGTTTGCTTTAGTTAGTGTTTATTTGGGTAGGAAGTTCTGCCTTATTAGAAATTTTCAAAGCCTCCTGCATCTAGGTTCAACTTCTCAGCACCCTGCTCTTGTGTGTGAGCATAAAGCTTGTTCTCACACCCTAATGCTGAGGCTAAAGTCCTCTGGGACCTCCTATTCCACTCTATTCACAGTGGCTGTGAAAATGACAACTTGGGCCAGAGATACCTCAGTAAGTAAAGGTGTTTGTTTTGTTGCCAGCCCTGATGGGACCCACACAGTAAAAGGAAAGTGATGACTCCTGAAAGATGTCCTTTGGTTTACACATACACACACATGCACACACACACACACATGCACACACACGCACACACATGCACGCACACATGGACGCATGCACACACGCATGCACGCACACACGCACATACTCACACACATGTATACACGTATGCACACATGCACATACATGCACACAATGCTCACATACACACACGCGCAGACACTCACACACACATACACACACATGCACACACACGCACACACATATGCACGCACACATGGACGCATGCACACACACATGCACGCACACACACATACTTACACACATGTATACATGTATGCACACATGCACATACATGCACACACATGCACACATACACACATGCGCAGACACTCACACACGTACGCACACACACATATACACACATACACACACTCTCTGATGCCCCTGAACATACATATACAATGCATAAATGTTAAAATTAAAAAGAGAGAAAATAACAGCTTACCAGTCACTCTTGAGGCAACAGTGACTTCAGGGAACTCTTCACCTCTGTTTCTGGCTTCCTCTTAGAGTGTCCTCATTTTGAGAATTAAAACAACTCCCTAAGTTATTCGTCGTATGTAGTGTCTACTGTGAGTACTCAGCCTTACACACAATAACACAGAATTCCCAGAGGCGAAGTGTTAGCCCTCACCCCCAATTATTGATAATGTTGAGATTTAGCATCTAGTCACATGGATGCTATAGGGAGCAGGTATTGTCATAGCAACCACTTTAGATTGTGAGGGAGACTACAGGCTGCCATGCTGCTCAGTGTTTGTCAACTTGGCATGAGCCAGAGTCACCCAAGGAACCTCATCTACGAATCTTGATGAATTGCCTCTATCAGATTGGCCTGTAGACATGTCTGTGGGGGCATTTTACTGATTAATGACTGATGTGGGAGGGCCCAGCCTAATGAGGGCAGTGCCATCCCTGGGTGCTGGGTAGTATAAAAAAGCAAGCTAGGCAAACAAGGAGGAAACATGCTAATAAGCAGTGTCCCTCTGTGACTTCTGCTTTAGTTCCTGCCTCTAGGTTCCAGCCTGGGGTTTCTGCCATGACTTCCCTTCAAGGAAGACTGTAAGGGGCAAGATGAAAGAAATCCGTTTCTCCCCTAATTACCTTTGGTCAATGTTTGCTGAATTTCCAGGTGGTCCAGTTGTATATATGAGAGAGAGGAGAGCTAGATAGATAGATAGATAGATAGATAGATAGATAGATAGATAGATAAATTGGAGAGACTTCAACATTTATTGGGTGATGATGTTACCAATCTATTTCAACAATTGATTTGCACAATACAGTTGAGTCAATAAAATTGAAAATAAATTAAAACCATTTAAATAACTGTTTTGTGAAACAAATATACATGATCTGAATATTTATGATGGTAAAATCGGATTAAGTTGCTGAATCCCCCCTCCTCCTTCATCTGTCATCAATGATGCAAGGCTCCCGGGAGCAAGTTATTGAGTTTTTGTGGCATATTTTGCTTAAATAAAAATAAACTGACCACATTTTTCATGGTTGTAAAATAGTTCATTAGGTAGGAGAGGCAGTGAAAATAGAACCCCACTCTCAATAAACATATGGTCAGCAATGCAGGCTGCAGAAAATTAAATGTAGTTGAACATCTAAAGTAAACGGAATCTCTAAAGAGTAAGAAATGATAATATATTTATATGGATGATGACCGTGTTTTATATTGATTTTAAAAATACGGTTACATTGAAAAATAAGCTTAAAATGTTTTGACACTGCCCCAGGAATCATGAGTCTGCTATGTGCACTGATTCTATAGGACTGTCCCTCTTGCTATCAACAGTCTCTGTACAGACCCAACATCGTCTCTCCTCCGCAACCACTGTTTCTGCTTACGTCATTGTCATTGTCTGTCTGTGACTCTCCAGGTTCCTTACAGAGAATTTCACCATTATTTTCAGCTCACACAGACTATAGCACTTTTGAGCCACTGTGGCCAGACCACTAACACAAACAACGGGAGAGAAGGGTCTATGCTGGCTCACATTTCTGGGGACTTCAGAATATTGCTATTAATTTTAATCCTCACACACAACCACAGATACGTCCCCACACTCACACCCTTAATTTTACTTATTATTTATTTATTATTATATTGAACCCAGGGCCTCATCAGTGCTCAGCCAGCACCCTGCAACTGACCTGGATGCCCAACCCTCTGCTTGTGGTTTTCTTTTAAGGCAAGTTTATTTACTAAGTTGCCCAACTGGCCTTGAACTCACTCAACAACTCACTGAAGGCTTGAACCCGGGATCCTCCTGCCTCAGACTCCCATGTAGCCAGGGCTTATGCCACGAGGCCTGCCTCAGCACCCTTAATTTGATCAGGTCTGCAAAATCTCCTTGATAACACATGACAAGCTCTGAGGATGAGCATATGGACGTCTTTGGTGGTTCATTATTCAGTCAGACAGCTAATTTGTCTTTTACCCCTGGGATCCCCCCATCAACTTTGGAACATGTGGAACTTAGTCCTTGGCCCCATAGTCTTCTCTAGACAAACTTTCCAAAAGGTCTTCACTAAGGCTCGCTGTGGTCCCAAACACTGTCTGTAAGCTATTGACTCCCAGATCTGTGTCTGGTTTCGAGCTTGTCCTTAAGTTCCATGCTTGGATCTGTATCAAATCTGCCTACCACATGATCTACAGGTCACTTGATGTCCAGTGCAGAGGATGAAGTCGATAGGAGACCGTGGCTACTGTGAGGGGCAAAAGGGTGAATGCAGGAGGTGGGTGCAGAGGGCTAGGGGACATTGGAGGGAGTTTCCCTGGTTTGGGCGATGGAGACGTGAGATGGTTTGGGCGATGGAGGCGTGAGAGTGTCAGTTAGCCGGGTCTCATGGTGGACAGGGCAGCATGCAGCTGGGGGTGGAAGGGGAACTGGACAGGGGAAGTAGGTAGGGCCGTGTGATAAACCTTTCTTGTTCCCTCTCACAGTGGCGAGCAGCTACCGAGGGAGTTGAAACGAAAGGTGGTGGCTAGCAGCCGCCCAGCAGATGTGTTGCAGGGCTAAGGAAATCAGGAAAACACAAGCAGAAAACACCAGGAAGTCAGAACCAAAGTGTAACCAGGAGGGAGAGATTTGTGAAGAAGGAGCCACTTGCAAAGGTCGAGGCAAAGTGAGCATTAGCTAGCCTTGAGCCTCTGTCCCGGACACTGGACACAGGAGCACCCTGAGGAGGACCTGGGCCTCAGACACTGTAAACTGACAGCCAACTGAAGGTCACTTGAGCAACCCTCCCCATGGAGGAGAGCATGCTCGATGTCAGCCAGATCACAGCCCCGTGGGTGCACTACCCTTTTTCAAGCACAGTGGAAGGAAGTTTGCCTCACCCGGAGAGATGCAACTCTCTTTTCCTAAGAGGAAGCTAAGGCTGGATCATTGTTCGCAGGTGATCTGTGGCTCAGCAGAGTCCCAGCGTGTCCTTGGCTCTGCTGCGCCTTTGCTTGCTCTCCTGCTGTCCCCTTGATTTCTTGATTTCATTACGAGATAGGAGCTTGTAATGCTGGGGAGAAATGTAAAGCTATTAGTGGGTCGTTGTTGAAGTGAGAGCATGCCCTGTTAAGCTTCTTAGGGAACCAGTGGCAGCCAATGATACAGGGATTAAGCTGTGTGTGTGTGTATGTGTGTGTGTGTGTGCCTAGTGAGCAAATGGGTCATGACCCAATCCACCATGAGGAACTTAAAAGTGATAAGCCCTTCGAGTAAGGGCACATGGGGCTGCTGAGGATTTCAGTCACTTTTTCCTCTTGCCTCTCCTTTTTGACATTTTTGTGAGACCCAGGGCACCATTTCCAAATGTTTCCCTGTCACATTAAATCAGTGTTGGGGCAGACATGCAGGGGGCTCCTTGGGCTTCTGCTAATACTTAAGAGTTGGAAGGATAATTGGATATGATGGGTTAGGGATGCCCAGATCAATGGTAAAACACCATTTTTGATGTAGGTGTGTGTGTATTTGCATGTGCACACACATGCATGTATGTACACACTCAAGGCTACCCATGCCTATATACACCCATGTCGAGGCCAGAGGAAGACCTCAAGTGTTCAAAAATGTCTGTCCCTGTGATCCCTGCGAGCTGAATCCTAACTGTAGGTCTCTAAGGCCCATCCAGGCTACCTGGAAAACTCAAGCAAAAATGAGCACACCCCTCAGTCAGGGTTATCTCTTTCCCCATCTCTGTAAGTCCTCTGAGGGCTGTGGGTACACCGGTATGACAGTGAGACCCACACAGGCAAGGGTAGCCTGGTCTTCCTTCCCACCAGGTGCAGTTCTCCCTGTGGTGGCTCTGGACAAATGCCTCAGTCCATTCTTGGCTTGGCTTTCTTGGGTATAGCATGAGGAATGCATACACAGTGAGCTTCACAGGCCATTTTCAGCTTCTAGTGGCTGCGACTTGAGGGCCACTCATGGCTTTCTGTTAGCTAACTTTACCTCCAGCTTCACCTCCCTGTATCTTCATTTCTAAGAAACCGAGCAGATGACACAGCTCCCTCCCTCCAGGCCCTTGCAGCCCAGCAGAGGACTTCACACCCAGGCTGGTGAGAGCCTTTTGCTCCGAAGGAACAGCGGGCTGGCGGGTGTTCCCTTCTTGTTTAACAGATATTTTTAGCTTTTCTAAAGGCTTCTCACTCTCTCCAGACTTAAAGAAAGACATTCTCCCAGAAATGCAAATGTTCTGACAGGAGCTGAGAAGAGTGTTTTTTTGTCTTCCCCAAACAACTCCCCACTGACATCCACAGGGTGTGTGTGTGGGGGGTGGGGCACTGGGATGTGGTGGTGCCCCAGCTAGATACTAGGAGCCAGGGCAATGGACTCTGTGAGCTTGCAGTGGGTGAGCTTTCTCAATCAAATTGGTCCTGAATGTTTTGGGGGTGATCTGATCATGTTTGTGTGTGTAGGTCATGAACGGGACAGAACTCTGAGACAAACTAAGGGTTCATGTCCACCAGTTGTCCTGTGGGTACATACAGCTTTTTAAAGTCACAGGTCTCTCTGTTGGTGGCAGTGGGAATGGTCAGAGAGCCTGACCACAAGGGTGAAATGAAAATGACAGCAAATGAAAGCCACGGTTGGCTTGATTTTCAAGACTCACTTGGAGATGGCTCAGAGGTGAAGACTGTGTACCACTCTCAGGGAGGACCTGAGTTCCATTCTCTAAACCCACTTCGGGTGACTCACAACTACCTATAATCCCAGCTCCAGGAGATTCAACACCTTCTTCTGGCTTCCACAGGCACCTTTAAGCATGTATGGCTTCTCCTTCATGCACATACACATATTAAAACTAAAATCTTCGAAAGTGTCATTTTGAGATGTTGAGGTCAGCTGTTCAGTCTTCTTGTTTCCAGCCCCTTCTGTCTGTTCCACAAGCTATCTGAGGTACCTTGTCCTCAATGGTCACCTCTTGGGCTTCCATGGTACCAACTTTACACCAGACATAAATACTATGGAAGGCAAGATAGTGAGTCATGTCAACAAGTGCGTCTCAGGGTGACAGGAACATGGGAGTGGAGAAGCGTCTACTAGGGTGGGCCCTTGCTGACTGGCGCCTTACACGGTATCATTGTCCTTACTCTTTAGGGCCATCTTGATATTGGATCAAATTCATCCTTTTGACTCCCTAGAATTAAGCATAAAGCAGACACTCAGTAACTGCTGAGCTGTTGGATCTCAGATTTTTCAATTTGTGTCTTTCAGAACTAATTCAAAGCTTGCACAAATTCTGAAACAACTATTTGGCCCCATATCTCGAAAAACAACACGATTTAGTTTCATTTACGTCAAATTCAGAGCCTGTTCCAAATGCAGCCTCCCAGAGGGGATGTTTAATATTTTTGGGTTTGCAGTCACTTTGCAGAAACTGTTTATATCAACATCAATCTGAGGATGGAGAATATGGCCCTCCAGCCCTCCATGCTCAGTCCCATTTTCCAGAGGGCCACAGTACAGGTCGACCTCTCTCTCTCTCTCTCTCTCTCTCTCTCTCTCTCTCTCTCTCTCTCTC
>LOJH01000359.1:0-14416 GCA_001685095.1 Ellobius talpinus | reverse complement strand
CAGTTTCTTTATTAACCAATGAAAGTAACACATAGACAGATGACTCTCCTACATTACACGCCGAAATTAACCAGACTCAAAGAATATCCCGGTTAACCTCTGTACAGTTAGAATAACCCTCCCAAAGTCACGGATCTTCGCTCTGTGCTTCACATTCACTATCGAATTATTACATGTGCTTACCCGCCACCAAAACAACAACAAACACCATGACAGAGTTAGAACTGGAAAAGCAATGACTTTTATCTCCTTTTCCAACATCTTGTGTCCTTCACCTGCAGTCAGACCTTCCCATGCTGCAGTGTTTAGCTTTTCTTGTTCAAGGCTTGTTTCACTGACATTTTCCCATCTTCTTTCTTTATAGCTCACTACATTTCTACCTATCAGTCCCCTCTCACATTTTTTCCTAGAATCTTCTTGTAGAGAGTAGATGATAAATCAACACATCTTGAATTCAATCGACTTCATTGTAAAATATGAAATCCTCCCCTAAGCCCATAGAGACTCATAGGCTCCCCATGGATATGAAACACATAGCATACACACACATACACACACACACCATTGCCTTCCCTGTCTTCCTCATGGCTTTTACAGAACTTGAAGCTTTTGCTCAGATATGTGCCAGTGAAGAGTCTCAGGTCATTAAGCAGGAATTGATTGTCATTTGGTGTGTGGAGACTTTTTGTCCACAGAATAGGGCCTCATTCACTTGGGATGAGTCGTGGCTCCAAGTCTTGGCCCAGAAGTGAGTGGTTGGAAGTTCCAGAGAATTGTGTCCCATCTCCATCAACTGTGAAATACTCTTTTTAGAAGTGGTGAGATTGAGTTGAGGGATGGTATAGAAAGTCCAATATATATATTTCCTGATTTTTTTTCCTCTCTCTTTTTTTGATGGGTGTCTTAGGTTTCTATTGCTGTGAAGAGACACCATGACCAAGACAACTCTCATAAAATATTTAATTAGGGGCTTTCTTACAGTTTCAGAGGGTTAGTCCATTATCATCATCATGTGGAAGGGATGGCCACATATATGCAAGCATGGTACTGGGACAGTGACCGAGAGTTTTACATCCTGACCCATACGGCAGTGGGCAGAAGACCACCTGGCCTGGCATGAGCTTTTGAAACCTCAAAGCCCATCCACAGTGATGTGCTTCCTCCAACAATGTCACGCCTTCTAATCCTTCTCAAATAGTTCACTACCTGGGAACTTAGCCAGTAACTGTATGAGTCTATGGGAGCCAGTCTCATCTAAACCATCACAGTGGGGAGGATTGAACTTGAAGCTCTGCACGTGTCGGGAATCTACGCCCAAAGGACGAGGCTACTCAGCTTCTTCAGAACCTGATACAAATTATTTTATTCTTCTTTAGTGCTGGGGGCAGTTCCCAGAACCTTGCACATGCTAAGCAGGTACTCCCCCATGGAGCTGTATGTATCCTTAGCTCCGGGTTTGTCTTGAAGGGGCCTCTGTTTTCTTGAGTCACAGTAGGCTATGATTTTTCTAGCTTACTATGAATTGTTTTGCTTTCTATCACATCCAGTCAACTCTCTCAGGCATGTGATGCTATGTGTATGAGCAATGTCATGCAAAAAAATTATCAGTTTCCACCCATTGTTTACTTCTAGGTCCCAGATCGACGTGATTCAACATATCATTCTCTTAGTATGTGCGATCCCAGGATCTGGAAGCCGGCTTAAGATGATAAAATGTTTGCCATGCAAGCATGGTGACCTGTATTTAGATTCTCACCACATAAAAAGCTGGGTGGCCTGCGTGCTCCTTTAATGCTCACCCTGAGGAAGTAGCCAGTCTAGTTGAATTGATGAACTCTATGTTCAATGAGAGAACCTGTCGCAAAACTAAGGTAGAAAGGGATTAAGAAGGACACCCCACACCAGCCTCTCTCTTCTATATTCTCCTTCACACTCACACACATGTGCACATGCATCAGCATACATGTGTACACATGAATATGTACATACATACATAGAAACACAGGAGGAGCAAGTTTAAACAAAATAAGTCCTACTCCAAATTCATGTTGTTTCTTTGGAAAACCTGATAAATTTAACGGAAGTTAAGCGTTACCTAAGTCATTTTGACCCTCTGGTAAAGGCTTTTGTCCCCGAGAGCTTGTCCTTTGTGGCTAAGCCCATGTTTGTACAGTGCTCACATCTCTAGGCTTGCTGAGCAGTGTCGGGAGGTCCCTTGGACACCCACGTCCTGTTCAGTCAAATGGGCAGGAATGCCATGGCTATTCTCACATGGCTGGCGTGCTTTGAAAAGCCTAGAACACTTGGAGGCAGCCACATAGGGTTCTTGATGAACATGACATGCAGTGACCCACAATTTTGCTCCACCTCTGTGTCAGACCCCTCGTGATCTTTCTATTAAATCCTCAAAGTGAACATTTATATGATTAGATGCGCGAGGGAATGGACCCACTGGGTGGTTAAGCAGCTGGTCTAGGGTCCCACAACCAGCCAATGACAGACTGGGACTCAGAAGCCAGGGGTGACTGAAGTTCAAGCCTCAGTCATCCCTTTCTGGCACTCACAGAAGATCTGGGTCTTCTCTACCTAGTCTGTGAGGGGAGGAGCTTGGATACTCAACAAGACTTTTCTCAGGGATTATGTCTGGTATAGCAAAGGGCGTCCCCCGACCCAAGTGGGACTGTGTATCGTTTACCTCTGTGGTATTCGACTACACTTTGAAGGGTTGTTTCACGTCTTAGCATAATGGAAAATTCCATCTCCCATCCACAGATGACCTTTTATTAGCTGGAGAGAGCAGCTTACACACCAGTGATTCAGTATTATTTGTTGTTGAGCAGGCTTGCCACCCACCTGCCTGTTCCTTTCCGTTAAGCTCCCTCCCTCACACTTCAAGACAGGGAGTTGCAGGGGATAAAACATAAGGCCCTGTTAATTGCAAATTAATAGTGCCAGGAATATATACAGATGGTACCTGAAGCCAATTGCCGCCGGCATCATCTCATGATTCTGTTTTCCTTTTCTCTACTACGACTGTGCATCAAGTAAAGAAAGAGTAGGCCTTAGCGCCTGCTCGCTTCAGCATTTCCGTAGGACAAAACCTGTGCTTTTGCTCTCCTTCCCTCTGCGATTATCTTACGAGCTGCAAGGATTTTGCTTTGACTTACTTATTAATTTTAAGCAGTTTCCTGTGTCATGGTTTACAGGCCCCAGGTGTAGCGCTCTGCCAAGGTACGCTGTGTGTATCTGATGAGACTTCCTTAGTCAATGTGTTGTTGTATGGGTTGGTGCGCTCTGAAACAATTCCCTGTGGGCTGGCGTTGTAGCAAGAGTATGTGGTCACATTTGTGCTTTAATTGACACTTTGATTACATTCATCAAGTGAAGTTGTTTTTCTTTTAAGACAGTTTAACGATTTTTTTTTAAAGAAAAATTGTCATGTTGTTGGAGGCTGCTCGTTCATTCCTGGATGCCCAGCCCAGAAATAGCCACACAGAACTATATTATTTGTGATACTGTTTGGTCAATAGCTTAAGCACATTTTTAGCTAGCTCTTATATCCTAAACTAACCCATCTCCATTAATCACCATCACCACGTGACTGTGGCTTACCAGGTAAAGTTCTGTCCAGAGTCTGACGTCTGTCTCCAGGGCTACATGACTTCTCCCTGACTCTGTCTACTCTATAAATCTCTTTCAGCCTGGCTTTACTCTGTTAAGCTATTGGCCAAAAGGAGCTTCTTTATTAACCAATGGCAATAAGACATATTCCCAGCATGCACCACCTCCCACATCAGTCAACTGCTGGAGTCAATTAATTAGATGCAAAATCTAGAATTTTTAAGACAGAATACCCACTGTGCCAAACTGGATGAGCCAGAGAGAAAGCTCATGCTCTGTCCATCCAGCTGTGTGGAAGAGTACCCTGGGACTCCAACCTAGAAGGTTCCATGCTGACTGTATGCAAGGCTCCTTGAAAGACAACACCATCTTCCACGATTTTGACCAAAGCCATGGACTTCTCATCTTAGAATAAGCAGCATAGAATAACTTGGTTATCATGACAGACCTTGGGGTTGATTTTAAGTTTCAAAACAGGTTTTGTTACATATGCTGATGAGAACAATGGCCTTCCTGCCCACAGGAGATCGAGTGGTCTCCTGTTGCTGCAGTGTACACTCTGTCCTGGATGATGTTCATGGGATCCTGGTGAGGCCCCAGGGAAAGACCTTGTTTTTGACTGTGATTGATCCTTCTAGAGGGAAACAGACTGATGGAAGATAGTTGAGGCCACAGTCAGCAGCCTGGAAAGCGGAATCCTCGTAGGGGACTTCTAAAATAGGACCCTGACCACAGTTTGAAAGCAGGAAGGTGTGGCCCAGTCAGGCACTGATTTCCACCACTCCCCTAAAGGCACAGCTCTGCACTTGGGGCTCTAATATGTCTTTTGATAGGCCACTCTCAACATAACCCAACTACACTCAGGCAGGGACGGAAACCCCCTTGTCTCTAAGGAATAATCACATCACATGGCTGTGGTTGACCTGCTGCCCCTTGAACAGGTCAGGATGTCTTTCTCCAGCAGTTCTATAAAGTTCAAACAACCCCACATGAGCCCTGTCTACACTGACTCTGTTAACTGGGCCAGCAGTGTGGTAAACCTCATCACACACAAGTTCACCTGCATCGTGGGCAGGCAGCTGTCTCTCAACTCTCAAACTGGAAAGGTGTTTTTCTTACTGTGAGGAGGAAACAGTGTCATGGTAGGGGGATAATCTTTGGGCGAATTAACAGATAAGGGTCTGCCAGCTGATGAAATGCCAAGCTCAGGTAGACACCCAATCTCTTCGTCATAGCCAAGAAAATAATATAGAAATGTCTTTTTACTTCCAATGTGATTTTCAGGTTGGAGATTGGAAATTAAATTGAAACTGTACTTGTTTGTAAATAGGAACTGCTCTGTGTGTATATATTATATATACACACACATATATACACATATATACATAGACACACATATAATGTAAATTATATATATCATATACACACATATATACATATATACGTAGACATCCATATATAATGTAGAAGATTACATATATCTCATATACATGCACATATATACATATATAACAGATATACATATGTATAGATACATATATAATGTAGTAAATTATATATATATACATCGTACACACACATATATATCACATTTACTGCATATTTATGAGAATTGATAAAGATGCCTAAGGAACAAAACTTACTCTCACAGTACCAGAGTGAGCAGTGAGGATATTTGTGAACCACATTTTCAGAATATTAATTGTTGCTGAGATAACCATCCTGTCACCTCAGGGCCTCTGCTGAGGCTTTAACATCAGGGCTGGTGAATTAATGTGGCCGTTATATAGCCAGGGGCGGCTTCCTTTACCAGTTCATTATGGCTCAGATCAGAAGCTGTACTTTCCCCAGTCTCCCCAGGGCTATGAACTGGAGAGAGAAGCAGTAGCATTCCACAAAATAATATCTTAAGGCTCTCTCCTCTCTCGCACTGCATGGTTTTTCTTATTAATAGGTCATGTGCCAGGGAGCTTCCTCCTCCTCCTCTTTCACCCCACCTTGCCCTTTGAATCTGCCACCTACTGAGGAAGTATGGCAGGAGCTGGCCTTCCCCAGATCTCAAGCCATGTAGATGACCAGAATACTGAGGTCTATACACACACCCAGATATAGACTGCTGAAAACTGGGTGTCCTCTGGCTTCATTGGCGTTGCTATGCCTTGGGGTAGGGTCAAGGTCACTTCCCATTGCCCTTTCTCACCCCCTTTAGCCCTTTCCTCCCAACTAGACCCCTCTTATTTTCACGGGTTTATTTTTGTGTGTGTGTACGTGCATCCCAGTGATCCCTTTAGGGTTGGTTATAGGTTCATGTTCCAGGCTAGGGGTTATTTGCAGGAACACGGACGATGTACCACTGAAGAAAATGTCTCCGCTTACCCAGCAAACCATTAGCTACCTGCAGATCCTCAGGGAGGCCCGGGCCTCGTGTGCTTTTATCATTTCATTCCCTTTCATCTGTTTTCTTTCATTTCCCCCACTGGCTAGCATTTGCCCTCTGAATCTACAGAAAGTTGAGCGAATCATGCACATGTTTGCATTTCTCCATAGGACATCTGAGCAGCCAGAGAGACAGTGAGTGCTTTGGGTATTCTCCGGGTGCATTCATTTCCCTTCTTCAGCCAGGAAGATGGGACTCAGCCCTGGAAAGCTCTGGGGAAAGCACTGCCAGCTGCTTATGTAGCCGGTCTCACTGGTGTGCATTTGAGGGGGAGGGGACAGAACTTTCACACCTCTCCTAAGGATTTGGGTGAGTATCTGAGCTGCAAACACAGGAAGCTCAGATGTTTGATGGCTCAGGACTCCGCGTTCCAGGACACCACCTCCATTCCAACATTCGGCTTTGCAGCAGGTTTTATTTTTCTTCTGACTGAATTAATCACCAGTGTGTTTCTAGGATTGGCCTTCTCTGCATAGCTGTGCCGAGAGTGCATGGTTCTTATTTAGACAATCCTCGATTCCCTCCGTTGCTTTTATGGTAAAACTTTTCAGATCCAGCATTGTTCATTAGATTAGCTCTTTTTCTAGAAAGACAATGGTTTTTTAAAAAAAGTATTTGAGGTCAGGCCATGTGGCCATGTGGCTAAGGAGGGTGAGGGCTAGGGACCCACCCCATAGGGACAGGCAGTATTGGAATCATTTACACACAAATGAAAAGAATTCTTTTTGTAGTGAAAACAGACTTGGCTCAGCGTCTCCTGTTGGCACCAGGGTGTAAATTAACATATTTATACACTTTAACCTCCTGTCCCAACTTAGAAGAAAAGACAATGGACTTGAGTTTCTCAATGCTGTGGTGCTGCGGGCTTTCATTAGCAAGCAGAGTGGCCTGGCCTGTGTGGGGTGGTGACTGTTACATCTGCCAGTGCAGCACAGCCTTAGAGTCACCTGAGAGGGGGTCCAGACTGATTTGTTGGTGTGTTTGTGGAAGGTTGTTTTGATTGATGTAGACACAGGAGGGCTCAGCCTGCTGTGGTCAACACCGATCCCCAGGGAAGGTGGTCTTGGGCTGTATAGAAAAAGCTAGCTAAGCTGGGAGTGAGCCTTCAAAGAACCTTTCCAATGATTTTTGCTTCAAGTACCTGCCCTGACTTCCCCCAGTGATGGAATGTAACCCCAAAGTCTAAGCACAAGGAGCCCCTTTCTCCTGTAAGTTGCTTTGGATCATGGTGTTTATCGCACCAACAGGAACAAAACTTGAACAGTGGCTTTGGAAGCACACAGTGCCATGGGCGTCCTCAGTCTCCGGGCGGGGGAGAAGAGCCAAACCAGTTCCTACTGTGTGTTGTTCTGTGAGAGGTGCTCTCTTGGGCTGTCTTCTCAGCCAGGCCCTGCTACTGTTATTTGCATGTGAAATAAAAACCTACTAAAAGAAGGCCCCACTGAGATACGGTGAAGTGCAGAGATGGGTTAAGTTGGTTTTAAAATCAAGCAAAGTGTTTGCTTTCTGGACTGGCTTGAAACATTCTTCATCAGAACAGCCGTGCCGTGATGCTTGCCCTTACTTCAGTAGAGGGGTGTCTTTGCTGCTGTGTGGGGTTGGGACTCTTGAAGAACTGACAGGAGACGGCCCAAGCTTCTACTTCACTACAATCAATTTAGACTCGCTGACACTTTTCCTCTGTCCTTGTTGACAGAAGAATGGGAGGGGCAAGAGATGGTTCCAGGCAGCCGTGTCTTCTCTAGAGATGACTCCTAGCTGACCTAACTTGGTAGTTTGTTCCCGGAATAGGGAACAACAGTGAGGGCTCATGGAATTGGCATTATGACAATGCATAGATAGAGAGCCAGCCAGTGGCTAGAACGTAAACGTGCTATTAGCCACTCTCTTCCTGCACTGTCCATCCCTCTTCTGTCTTCTTCTGGTCCTTCTTCTTCCTCCCATCTCCTCCCCTTCTGTCCCCACTGGTCCTCCTCTAATCCCCCCTTCCCTCTTTCTCCTCCCCCTCACTCATTTCTGAAGCATTTTGGAGTCTGCATGCGTGTTATCAGAAGCTGTGGAAACCCACAGCTCTGATGTACCTCACTGCTTTCATGCCTTTTCTTATCCCTGCCCTGGGAAATCTCAAACCTGCAGGCTTCTGTTTATTTATCTATGAAGGGATGCAATAGCACTGTCTCATAAGGCTGTTGCCGCCTTCAGCTTCTCAGCCCAGGGTGAGCTCCATGGAGCCCGGGTGACTCCTGGGAACCTTGACTGCAGAGGTACCGCCTTCATTCTGGATCCACGCTGTCCTTTCTGTTCACACTGCAGCCCTTGTTTCTCCTCACACCAGGTACCTTCTGAGTTTCTTCTCTGTGGTGAGCATGCTGGTTCCATCATGTATGCCATGGCGGGCCCATCTTTTCATAGGCCTAAGATTTTGTAAGAGAAGGCGCAGTGTTCCCTGTTTACCAGGTGCTCGGTGAGTGCCCAGACAGCGCATGTTTCTCTAATAGTAACACTGACCTTTTCTGGATTTAAGAGTGACCCCTGGCCCCTCTCGGCTTGTCTTCACAATGTCTTACCCTCAGAAAGAACTTAACTCTTTTAGTAAGGAAGCCTGAGAGTTAGGAGCCAGGTCCCCCAGGAAGAGGCAGGAGAGTTAAGGTCACTGTTCTCTGAAGCTCTGAGCACAGGGATTGCTCTTGGCCTGAGTACAAACAGTGCCTCCTGGTGGTTGCCCACTGAGCCTGGGAGGGAGAGGGAACATCAGCTTTGGAGCTTCAGGAGCCTCTCAGCTGGTCCTGTCTCTTGGGTCCTGTCTCGGGGATGTGGACCAAACAGGAAGTTGGTGCTCATCAGAATGGGCGGAACAGGCTGCTTGTAGGAGTCAGACTTGTGATATTTGTCCAGATGCCCATCCCAGGAAGCTCAGCGCCTCTCAATTCTCCTTAAACGCAAATGGGACTGAATGGGGGTCCCTGACTCTGAACGAACGCTGAACCCTCACCTCCTGTCTCCTTTCCATCCAGGCTTTGCTTCCATCCTCTGAACTGCCTGGCAGCTCACTGACCTTTCTTCTTCCTTCCCCCAGGGAAGCCGCCTGCTGTGTCTGGACCCCATGGGGTGCCGGGAGGGTTTCAGGACTGAATGCAGCTCTCTCTGGTTATAATATGATGCTGCCAAGGGCTTTGAGGCTCTGGGCTGAAGGATGCTCAGTGAAAGAGCATTGTTATTATATTTTTTTGTTAAAATATGGATCAAAGGCTGGCTATACAGTAAAAGTGCGAAATGTTAATTATTGTTATAATATCATAACAAAGCAGATGCTGGGGTGGCTGAATCCCATGAGAAAACCTATTATAATAAGCCAGTGGGAAATGTACATATTACAAAGATATTTGGCAAAGGAGGCAGATTTGGTTTTGAAATCTCAATGAACAACTAAACAGAATAAAAAATAACTTTTAATGCTAGAAAAATATTAGTGTCTTGACAACTCTTTTACATAAAAATAAAAAGCTGCTTTTTTTCTGCAAAGAAAAGAGACAACATTATTGCTTTTCTTGTCCCCTTCCAGAAGAAGATATATTTATGGCTTCCTTGGGTGTAGGAAAGATTAAAGCAATGTTCTTCCGCCCAGTGACCTCTAAAATAGCTGTCTTGATGACAGGGATGAATGGGGAGGGGGCAAGAAGTAAGTCTGGTGTTTTTGAATTCCAAGTAGGTCCATGTCATCTCGCTTGCTTCTTCCCTCCAATGGCATGTATTCTGTGTGGCGGTGTTGCAGCGTGGGCTCCTGGAGGCATTTTAAGTGGTATTGGCTCAAGCTTTTCTTGTCTTTCAGCTCCCCAGAGCATAGGCCCTTTGCTGGGGAAGAGGAGGAGTGGGAGGAAAGGCTGAGAAGATGGGCTCAGAGAGGTCAACAGAAATTGATCTGTGTTCTAGTGCCTTTTGCCAGAGGGGAGAGTGGGAACCCACCTGGCACGTGCCACCAATTCCCAGTGGGCAAGGCTTCATGCCTTCAGCGAGAAGCCCCTCTGCAGGGGGCCATGTCTTATCTCAGGGAAAGCAAGGGAGATGGGAGAACCACACTCCTCACAGAGCAGCCAGCACAGTGGGTATGGCCTCAGCCGGTAGTGCTGCAGCCAGAGATAGTGACAGTCACTGTAGCTCCTGCTCCACGTCTCTGCCTGGAGAGGCACCCAGCCTCTCGGTCTGTTGCTGATCCTTCCCACGTTATCTTTCGTGTCTCCTTTGCAGTTTCCCATTTCTTTTTTAGAAGTGTGGCTGCCCCGGCCACCCGTGTTGGTTGGTTCCTTGTACCATATCTTCTCTGGTGTGAGGGGGAGGCCAGTTGTCAGCAGGTAAAACCAAAACCAAACCAAAACAAAACAAAACAAAATGGTCACTTTGAGATTGAGTTGGAGCAAAACTTCTGGACTTTGGCAATTGAAACAGTTGTTTGGCATGGCCAGTAATAAAGCCCAAGGGAACCCATGACCTCCGGGTCATTGATCTTCCAAGGGACAGACCAGTAGAGACACTGATTCTCTTTCAGGCACAGGCACCTTCAGTGAGCCCTGGCTTCTGTGGAGGGCTGCTGAGACCGGAAAGGGTCAGCATCTTGTCATTTCTGGGACAGCAGTGATTTCAGGTGTGGCTTCCACGAGTTGAAAGACCAATTTCAGCGTTAGTGTGAGGGTTTGCACAACACAGAGTAAGGGTGAGGTAAGGAAAAGTGAGTGCAAGTTGGGGTGCCTTGCCACTACCCCCAGCTCTTCCCCCTGGCAGATAACGCCCCAGAACAGCCCAGAACTGTGAGCGCTACAGAGAACAGCATCTGGTCCTCAGGATGAGTAGCTTCCACTCTAGCTGCTGAAGAGTAGATGGAGAAACCAGAGCCTTTCTCCGTGATTTGGGGAGATGGGATGGGGGTGGGGTGATTTTCCGTTCCTTCTGTCATCCACATTGTTGGCGAAAGAGGACTACCCAGGTACCAGTCGGAAGGGAGGTGAAGTGAGATGCGCTGGCCAGTGGGAAGGAGGACCCACCCACAGGTCTACGTGTGCAAAGTCGTCCAGGGTGATGAACTGAGAGATGGGGTGTGGGGGGAACTGGAGTCCAGGCAATGCTGGAGACGGAGAACCTTAGGGTTCATTCTTACTGGGGGGAGGCGTGTTCCTAGGTGGACAAGGAGATGGCAATGAGGAACTTATGGGGGATTGTGGGACTACAGGAAGCAGTGTGCGGCATGCTTGACTCAGGGTAGTGTATGAACAGGTAGAGATGGCTGGGAAGGTCCAGGTGCCAGTGAGGCTATATCATAAGTATCTGGGGTTGAAATGTGTTTACCTAAACTCACATGTTATGATCATCTATTTTCTACCTTGCAAAGTGATGGTGTGTTGGGAAAAGTATCTTGACTGGAGCAGCAAGTGAATATGTGGTTATTAAGGTGAGTACCAATTCAACACAACCAGTGTCCTTATAGATTTCTTGTAGATTTGGCCATGGTGGCAAGTCTGGGGAGGGAAGGTCACATGAAGAGACAAGACTAGCAGGCTGTAGACATCTGCAGCTCAGAAAGGGAGAAAGGGAAAGAGAGTGACCATGCCACTTGGAGAAGCACAGAAATAGAAGATCCCATGCAGGCTGAAACTAGATGCAGGATCCCCAAGACAGGAGCAGGTACCTGCCCATGCTTCCGTTACACCCTGGTGCCCCAGCTAGTGATAGCAGGTTAGGCTGGAAGACTTAAGAGACACAAGAGTGACACAGAGAGAGAGAAGCCCCCACCCCATGAATCTGAAGCTTCTGTTTCCATTGGTTGTAGTGTGCACCAAGACAGCCCAACTCCTGGCCAGATGGACAGGAGCCCCAGTTGGCTCTGTTTCATGCCGCAAGTCTACACTCTTCCCGCCTTAAAAAATGCTGAGTTAGGCAGATCATCAACCAACAGTTTTGAAAAAAAATCTTACCTTTGGTCAAAACAAAGATAAAAATAAGATGACCCAGGCTCTCAAGTTTCAGTAAGAGCAAACGTGCTGGCTAATTTTATGTCAGCTTGACACAAACTAGAGTCATCTGAGGGGAGGGAACCTCAATTGAGAACATGCCTGGCTTGGGCTGTAGGCAAGCCTGTAGAACATTTTCTTAATTAGTGATTGATGGGGGAGAGCCTAGCCAATTGTGGGTGGAGCCATCCCTGGGCTGGTGCTCTTGGGTTTTGTGAGAAAACAGACTGAGCAAGCCAGTAAGCAGCACTCCTTCATGGTCTCTGCATCAGCCCCTCCCTCAAGGTTCCTGACCTGCTTGAGTTCCTATCCTGGCTTCCTTCAGTGATGGACTGTGATGTATAAACCCTTTACTCCCCAACGGTTTTTTGGTCATGGTATTTCATCATAGCCATAGTAACCCTACAAAGACAGAAATTGGTACTGGAACAGAAGAGAATTGTTCTAACAGGCCTGACCAACATTTTGAGGAGGACTGTGGAAGGGCGTTGGGCTAGAGAAGTTACTGAGTGTTGAAAGCTCAGTGGGCTGTTCTGTTGGATAAGAAGGTTGAGATTAGTGCAGACCATGGAGGCCTGGCTTGAGAAGTTTCAAAAGGAAGCAAAGACTCTGTTGGGCTGTTTGTGTAAAGAATCTGTGGTGTCTAGTCAGCTAGGGCTGAGGAATTAGTTGTGATTAGCAAGAGCACAGAACCACGGAAGTAAAACCTTTGTTTTGCTGGGACAATGGATGTTGGTCTGCTGGAGCCAAAGAGTCGCCTGTGCTTGAGACCAGCATCATTGAGGTGAAATCTTCTGGGAAGTGTTTCCTCAGGCTCAGCACAGGTAGACTGTGCTCAGAGGGGGCCAAGGTTGTACCTTATGCTGGCAGCTGAACTTGGTAACGTGTAAGAGTCACCCAGGTGGTACTGGTTTCAAAGGCATGAAGGAGTCCTGGAGAAATGCTGAGGCTTTGCCCTGTGAGAGGCCAGGGGAGGCCGTTGGTGAAGCCGAAGCTGGAGTATTGGTAGAAGACGAGGGATTGAAGGGGTCCTGGAGAAAGCTGAGGCCTTGTGCACGAAGAGAGCTATCGGGGACAGCGCACTTTCCCCAGCCTTTTGGAGATGCCAGTACCATAGGATGATCACCGAAGGCAAAGCTGCTGTGGAGTGTAGCCAGCTGGAACCTAGAAGACAGGCTGTGTGTGCTGCAGAGGGCGGAGCTGGAGAAATCATGAGTAAATCCCAGGTATTGGAAATTGAAGTATTTACACTGATGGAGTTTGTTTTTACTTTGTTCAGATTATAACTTCTCTCTTGAAGTAGGAAAGTGTTTAACTTTTTTTTACTTTATAGTAGTCTACAGTTGAAAGATTTAGATTTAAAATCTAAAATCTAAAAAGAGATTTTAGATTTTAAAAGAGACTTTGGATTTTGACAGAGACTGACTTTTAATCTGTTTGAATTGGTAAAGACTGTGGGACTTTTAAGTTTGTAATATATTTTATATTTGTGATATTCATTTGAAATCTTAGGGATGAACCAAAAAAGGGAAAGGTTATGCCTTCAAAAGTATTTTGTGTCAAGTTGACAAGGGGACTAAGTGTGCTACCTGATTTTTAAGTCAGCTTGGCACAGGCTAGGGTCATTTGAGAGGCGGGAACCCCTCTCAATTGAGAAAATGCCTCCATAATACTGGACTGTAGGCAATCCTATAATAGCACATTTTCTTAATTAGTGATTGATGTGGGTGGGTCCAACCCATTGTGGATGGTGGCATCCCTGAGCTGGTGATCCTGAGTTCTATGAGAAAGCAGGGTGAGAAAACCATGGGGAGCAAGCCAGTAAGCAGCACCTCTCCATGGCCCCTGCATCAGCTTCTATCTCCAGGTTCCTGCCCCGACTTCCTTTGATGATGAACTGTGATGTGGAAGTGTAAGCCAAATAAACCCTTTACTTCCCATCTTGCTTTCAGTCATGGTGTTTCACCATAGCCATAGTAACCCTAGCTAAGACAGTTTATTTAAAAAAAAAACATCCAAAACAATAATTTTAAAATAAATATATTCTTTGGAAACCACACACATTTATATAGCTTGTTTTGATTGTATCTAATACCCACTGCCACCCTGCAACTTATCCTGTGACACATGAACCTATTTCCCTCATGATTTCATGATGTCGTTGTCACCATCATCATTACTATCACCATCATCATCATCACCATCACCACCACCACCATCATCATCACCATCACCACCACCATCATCATCATCACCACCACCGTCACCACCATCATCATCACCATCGTCATCACCATCACCACCATCGTCATCACCACCATCACCATCATCACCACCAACATCACCATCATCACCACCA
>LOJH01000358.1:46185-62674 GCA_001685095.1 Ellobius talpinus | reverse complement strand
ACTGATATGGAAGACCCAGCACACTGTGGGTGGCACTGTTCCCTAGAGCAAGGGTTCTAAACTACAGGAAAAGAGAGAAATCAAGCCATGCACAAACAAAAGGGCATGAATTCAACCATTATCTCCCTGCTCTTGACTGTGGATGCGATGCGAGTCCCTGCCACCACCTTGGCTTTCCCACAGTGATAGAAAGTAACTTGCAATATTGAGCTAAAATAAACCCGCAGCTGGTTCTCTAAGGGCATTTTTACCACAGCCATAGAAATGAAAGTAGAATATTAACTGTCTGTGGATTATCTTCCATTTGCTCACCAATTAGTCTTGTCAGGGACATGTTATTATATAGATCCAAAAATAAAATACTTTTGTTTTGTTGGAAAAATGGGATATAAGCAAAAAGCAGATACAATTATAGGTAAGGCAGGCATAGCAAGGCCCCAATGGGACAAGATCACAAACAGCTCCAATATTCTCTTGGAAGGGGAAAGGAAAGAGCAGGGCACAGGCATGGGTCCTTCAATAGAGGATGCAGAAATCAGGTGGCATTTCTGGTACCCCATAGTCTATTCCTTAAACAGAAAGTGTGGTCATCCTCTTTGAGATATTGGAGGGCTGCCTGGGTGGGTGAGGGGGAGAAGGGAGGATACAGGGGAGCCTTAAGAACAGCAGGAGAAACAGTGGTGCTGAGAGTCTGGCCGATTTTTCATGGCGCCACAGAGACAGAGAAAATGGTCTCAGCATCCTTCCAGCAGGCGCAACCTACAGCGAATGTATAAGGAAGCCAAGCTGCCACTCAAGGAAGGACTGCAGCATCAACAGACCCCTGATTTTGTAAAGACAGGAAACAGATTAACAAGTCAATTCTCAGCAAGAACAGGAAGAGCCCCTCGCATTTCAGAACAGGCCTACCAGGAGTCTGGGTGTGACCTTGGCATACAATGCTCCATGTGGTGTGGTGGTTTGGGTTACAGACAACACAGACAGAATGATGGTGGAGAATGACTGAAGCTGAGTGTACATAAAATAAAGACCATAGGAGCTGAGGTCCAGGCACTGAGGACAGCACGATGCTGAGCTCTCAGGGGATGTGTCCATGCCCGGGAAGGCTCTTGAGGATGGTGGCGAGGTGGGTTAAAATATGATCGCAGGTCAAAGGAGTCAATTCTACGATGCTTGGTGAGTCAGCTCTGTACCTGAAGCTGACACTCCAGCTCTTCCTGGCTGGCGCACATGTAAATCATATTTGCCAATACAAACAAGTAAGCATCACAGAGGAGTAAGGGGTTTGGGGGTGTGAAGAGTCACTGTGTGCTGAAGTTACATACATGCTATATACAAGATGATTGATAAAACTTTAGGCAAACAACATACCAGAAACTCCTGGTGGGGTCTTAATGAATTTTCCATTAAAATGACCAATTACAGCTTCACATTTTTCTGTTGATTCCATCCTAGTCATATAAAAATAAGACATACATAAATATGCTGTACATGCAGAACACTAAGAGACCTTGTCTAACTACTGCTATAGGTTTAGGAAACAAAGGGAACCTAGCAGAAAAAGAGGGCTTACTCTCTCATTAGCTGTTGCTCTGGCATTTCTACAGCAAAATAACTGATCCCAGAGTTATTATAATTGCAAAGACAGAATATTCTGAATTATGAAAGACAGTAAATTCTATGAAGAGTGTCTCAAAGCAGTCATATGAAATTATGAGTTTCTAATGGTTGGAAATTTAAAATTTAATTTATAATAATTCATAATTTAAAGTAATTCATAATTTTATTAGTCATGATTTTGTGCTAAAAACAACAGTTCAGATTTTTTGTTTTAAAGATGGTCTTTCTTTTTATGAACTCTCACGGTAATGGCTCGTGTCAATCAGAGGCTGTGCCTTATATGTTTTTAACTTTCACTCACTCCAAATTTAAAATTAAATTAGTGAACTTAATTATGTAGTTTATCATCTTGACTTTGGAGTGGGAATTAAAGGCTGGAGCCTAATTTTACAGTTTATTTTATGTCTACAGGTGACTAAATACAGCTGAGAAGTACTTCTGGGGACTTAATGACTCTTGACTTGGAAATATCCCTCACCTTTCTTTTTTCAGTAGAAATATCCAATCACCTTCTCAAAGCGAGTTATACTCAGGTTCACTCAGTCACACCTCAGTTTTAATTAGCAGTGATGGATCTTAAAAGCCAGCAGAATTCTACTGGACGCTGGAGGGATGACGTCACTCTGTAGGGGTGACATAACTCTGTAGGGATATCACTCTGAGGGGGTGACGTCACTCTGCAGGGGTGACATCACTCTGTAGGGATGATGTGACTCTAAAGGGATGATGTCAATCTGAAGGGGTGGTCTCACTCTGTCAGGGTGACATCACTCTGTAGGGGTGACATTACTCTGAAGGGGTATGAGGCCAGAGCACGAAATGCCTTGCCTGTAGCCTTTTCACCGATGATGTAATCAGTTTGCACTACTGATACCACTGAAAGGCTGTCTGGGTTTTATTCCAGACTGTGGCCCAATGGAGCAAGTGACTAAAAGCCAACAGAACCAAGTTGCAGCCCTGGCCTTTGTGACTTAATGGCAAGGTGACAACGATAAGGTCCCTTAGAAATAAATGCTTTAACAAATAAATGTTTTGTTGACATTCCGAGTTTGTGGTAAGATGTGAATGTTGTTTTTATTGTTAATTATGTCAGCATCCCCCCCAAATCAGTTCACAATTTAATGCTGATGTTATCTGTCATTGCTCTCTGCTAATAAATTATTAAATAATTCTCTATAAAATCAGCTTTTGTGTAGGGGCTTTAAGATTATAAATCTGCCATGAATCGAAGCTCTTTCTGTTTAATTCTCTAGAAACCATTTTAGCCACTAAAGGGTCCTTTCTAGGAAGAGGAGGACAAAGATTTTATAGCAGGGTAGGGTGTCTAAGTGTTCATACCTACAACAGTTATTACAGAAACAAACCTGAAGAATTATAAACTGTTAGTAGCTTCTGAGTTGATGAGACGGTTAGGCCTTATACTCCCCTTCTCTGAATGTCTGAAATAGTTAGCTTAAAAAACCTTATTAAACCTGATTTATTATAAATCAGATTTCTGTCTGAGAAAAAGATACAGATTTATCTATGAGCCTCAGGAGGTTGTTCGTCTGTGGATGGTTACAAGCATCTTGAAGTAAGGAGTCAAGCTGTCAGGACCATGTGTCCAGGGCCACTGTTCTTGTGACAGTTGCAGCCACAAGCCATTGAGTATTTCAGAGTGCTTGGTTTGGGGAGTCCAGAACTTCCCAAGGCTTGGAAAATCTCATGTGTAAAGTCACATGCAACTTAAGTCCTCAGTACAACTGGCTCCCATGACCCTGGCTCAAGCGTTCTATTTCTGGTCATTTTTCACTTTCTAGAATGACTTAGCAGAGCCACAACTGTTCCTAAGGAGACGGCACCGCACTTACCTGGCAAAACCAACACCACGGCTGGTACCACTGGAATCACGCAGGACCCTTGTAGAAATAACTTGTCCAAAGGGCTTGAGCATATTTTCAAGTTCTTGCTCGTCCATGGACAGTGGCAGGTTAGAAATGTACAGGTTGGTAGGGTCTTGTTCCTGTTGCTAAGGCAGAACAGAAAGTCAGCTGTCACTTTCCGGCAGAGGGAGACACCATGCTAGCACATTTTCATTCAGATCTGTGAGTCCTTTAAGAATTACATAGTAAGACCGTGGCATGTCCAGAACACTTAAGCCACCTCGGACACTTGAAAATTGTGTCTGACTCTTGTACAGCCTGTACACGCCAAATGTGGTCCCCAGTGCCATGTGCAGCAGATGTGGAAGTGGCACCACTCGTCTGCATCAAGTTGGGGAAGATGTTCTCACAAAACAATGTCAGCAGCATGCAGTGACTCCAAGACTAACCAACCACTGCTGTTTTCAGAAGTTCATGCCAAGCTCACTGCTGCTAATAATTAAGCTTGGAGATCTGTGGAGAAAGATTCTGGACCAACCCTATGGAATCCAGTACATGCTGGGTTCGACGTCTCCTCCACTTCCCCATGGTAGAATCCATACCACTTTATTTCTTCCTTTCTTCTCTTTTTGATACACGCGTGTTCTCACTACGTCACACCCCCTAGCCTCAGCTTCCTGAGTGCTGGGATTCGAGATGTCTGCCCCACCATTACTTGGCTCCATTCTAGTCACCAGAAGGAAAAGGATAGCTCCTAAGTTAAACAAGAAGCTGTAAGCCATGGCAAACGATACAGCACTATGAGGAGGGCAGGTTGGGTCAGTCTTCGTTCCACAAAGGGTCCTCTAGCATCCACAGGCCAGCAGACTGCCCCTGCTGGGTACTGGATTACCTCAGGCCCACACTGCACACGCAGAACCAGGAGCTGCATTTTAACAAGATGTGCAGCTAATTAACAAGCACACTGAGTCTGAGAAGAAACTCGCATCAGATCATTTGCCTTCCTTTGTTAGTCTGGAAAAATCTGGAACCGAAGACACATGGCTGAACTGTGTGGTACTGAGGGACTGCTATGCACACATATGAAGAGTGCGCCATTCAAACCAGTAGGGACGAGAATATTTTCTGCCTAAGTCAAAGTTCACCTATGCAACTGAGGTTGGTATAACCATCACTTCAAATTTTCCTTTGACATTCTCCCTGTTTCTAGTTTTGGAGATGAACACAGGGCTTTGAGCTTTCTAGGCAAGTGTCCTACCAAAGAACTGGATCCCCAGTTCTCCATTTTTATCTTTACACACTGATGCACAGGAGCTGACTTCTCTTTCAGAAACGCTATTGGAAAAGCCATTAATTGATGTCTTAGCCTTTGGCAACAGAATTATAACCTCATTATGACTTCCTCAATTTCTGAAGACACGGTGTTCTGAAAATATGTATGAAGCATTGACTATGTTTGCATTTGTACAAAGTCTTTCTAATGTAACTTAGCATTAAATAAACCTGAAATGAAATCTCTCCTTTTATATAATTTTCAAGTAATAACAAACACTAACCTTTTGTGCCCTGTCTGTCTTTTTAAGATTTAAAATCATCTAGAGCTGGGGTTCAGCTCACTGCTAAAGCTCTTGTCTGGCATGGGACCCTAGGCTTGACTTCCGGCACCTCATATGTAAATGAAGAGGTGGATGGATAAACCACTGAAGCAATTTAGTTTCCTACAGAATGACAGCTGTCCTGACATTCCCAAGAATTAAAGCTAAAAGGGACAGAAGTATGAGCAATCAATACTGCCCTTAGAACTTCCCAGCCCAGGTGAGAAAGAAGGCAATACACAATCAGGCCAAAGGCAAAGAGCGCTAGCTCTGAGCCCAGGTGATCCAGGTTCTAGGGTATGTTATGGGCAGGTCTAACAAGCTAAAATGCAAAAATAGGTGTTGCTTTGATTTGCCCATGAATGGTCCATGAAGGAGATTGTTCAGTTGCTTGGTGTTGTGCACCTATTTTTGCATTTTAGCTGAGATTAGAAGGGTTTAGTGTGATATCACTGGTTATCTGATACTGAAAAAACATCTTATTGTCAGTCAGATAACGTATTATCTTTGATGCTGAAAATGAGCCAAGTTATTTAAAAGATGTAGGGTAATAGTGCATGCAGTGTTTCAAAACACAAGGAATAGACAATAAAGTTGTCTTTTGCTGAGGTGGGGTAAGAGGCGAAGCCTTATCCTTTTATTTTCACTTCATTTGCTGCCCCCACCAATGTCACCCACACAGTTCCTCCAAGAGCCAGCTCATTTGGGTCCCAACCTCCCAAGTCTCTGAAGCTTCGTTCCTATGGAAACCTACGCAAGCAGGGTCACTGCTCCCTGAAAATGGCTTCACAGAAGAAGGGCTTTTCCAATGTATCCCATGAATCCCAGACTCTAACTACAAAGCAACTATGTCCTCAGCCCCACCTTCTAGAAGCTTACTGATCAATAGAGAGGAAAGAAAACACATGTGATAAAGGCTTGATATGTTGCAGGGGGATGGATGGGAGACTCTTTTAAAGATGAAAGGATAAGTCTGTTGAGAGAACACAGGGCATCTAGAGCAAGCTAAGTCAAGAGGCAGACAGACTGGGAGGTGGAACCTAAGGAGGAGGCCTTATTTTCTCAGTTACTGTGTTAGATTTTTTTTCCCACTCTAGGATTGCTAACATTGAAGAAAATGACCACACAGCCTTGTCCTAGCTACAAAACTTCCTTGAAGCCCTGTGCTTTATCTTAGAGTTTGTGCTTATGAACCCAACGCTAGTAGAGGCTGAGACAGGAGAATTGCTACAAGTTGAAGGCCAGCCTGGGCTTCAAAGACTAGTTTATGTGAGACTCCTATCTCAGTATTTATCCCCATCCAATGTGAGAGTTAAACATTGCCTTCTACAACGATTTGCCTCTGGAGAGAAACAACTTCTGGAACTGGATACCGTTACAGGACTGATACTTTAGGGAGACAAACTACCATGTTTTGGGATGACTCCTTCCTGCAGGTGTGTTGGGAGAGGATGGACGAGGGGCTGTCTTCTGACAGCCACACTCTGCAAAACAAGGTTTCCGAGGCACCCAAGTAGGGGAGGGGCATGATAATGATTCCTAAATCATGCTTAGGTTCAGAATGAAGCAGGAACTGGCTAATTGAAGGTCATAAAAATACTTTTTAGACAAAGATATGTTGTAATGACCTAAATGTGTTATATAAGAAATGAACATCCAAATACTTTATAGATTTTTGAAATTATGATTATAAAGATTTCAATGAGTTCACATTCAAGCAAGCTCACAGAATATTTTACACATTCAAGTCTTTTAAAAAGAGTTCTTGACAAGGTAGACATGAGTACTTTCTAATGTGTCTTAGTTGCTTCTGGAATAAATATTAATGAAAGCAATACATACTTTATAGAGTTTTAATTTAACTTGAAGGTGTAACAATATGGGGGAAAAACACCCAAATATTAAAATGGTTAAAAATCTGAATGGAGCTGTATGTGTTTTGGGGAATCAAGCACTCTGACAAGAGGAATATACAATGAACTAAATATATGTTAATATTTCCTATGACTTAAAAAATATCCTGGGCATCTGAACTCAGGAATTTTTTGAATGCTAGGTATGCAGTGTACTGCTGAGCCATGTCCCAGGCCTGCAAAGATTTCTGGTATTTGTTTCCTATAGCAACAACCTTGTCAGTTAAGTTTCCTCATTTGGGATGACCACTAGATCTAGTATTACATATTCTTTCTTTCTGTGTGGGCGACCTGTACTGCAAACAGTACCTACAATGTTGCAGTTAATTTAAAACCCAAAACACGAAAGAATGGGATGAAACCCCAGGCTGGTTGCACCAGCCACACACACAACCCCAATCAAATCCTCTAAATGCCCCTGAAGTCTCATTACTTTATACATTCACAGGAAATGGGACATAAAGTATTTACAGTAATTGGTGGTGTTTTGAATGAAGATTAATTTAGTCTCTTTAAAATCAGTCACAACCCTAATTGTTTCATTATGTCCGAATAATAAACTGCCATGTCTGAAAAAAAGTCATCCTGCCAGTAACAGGTAGCCAAGAACAGTGGGTGCAATGGGCCCCTTTATGTTCCCAGGTACAGATGGGGTTCAGGAGCTTTTTTTTTTACACATGGAAAAAGAAGTCCCACACTGGCTGTGAGAGGGCTGAACGGCACTAACGCTCACTTGAGTAGAAAAGCCAGGCTTTGGAGGTCCCACGTGGTGCAAAGCACTCAGTCATCATCTGAAAGAAATTAACAGAACCCTCCCTGTGCTTGTGGAATGGTTCCTAAAATGCAGGAAAGAGACTTGGCAGGAGCAGCAGACATCTGTTTTTGTCTGTTTTCTCTTGTACTGAAGAGGTTCACACACCGGCAGCTCGCCTCTGACGGGTGGGTGCCTGCAAACTACTCCAGAGCATGGCGGGCCTCTGGGTAAGGGGAACTGCATTTCTGCTCACTTGCCTGCTGATGTGTCGAGGAAAATGTGCAAGCTTGCCACCTCTGATGGTCTGCTGACCCCCCCAGCCAGCCTTAGGAGGTGACAAAGGCCTATGAGATCCATTCAGTCTCAGGCGACAGCCTCAGAGTCAAGCCTTGCATCTCTTTAGTCAGTTACCAATCTTTCTTTTAATAGGATCTGACTTTTTTTTTCCTTCTGGAGGTAGGGTCTCACATCTGAATAGCCTAGGCTGGACAAGAACTTACTATGTAGCTCAGGCTGACCTCATACTCATAGCAATTCTCCTGCCTCAACTTCCCACATGCTGGGACTGCAGGCATTAGCCACCACACCTGGCTTAGCATCTGAATATTTACTTGAGAAGAAGATACACATTTGAAATATCTGCTATGTTTCACATACATTGGCTTTCCAAAAGGTCCAAAGCCATTTCTGTTTGTTAAGTTTCAATAGGGTCCAGGAATTCCATGGACATAATATCCAAGCATCCCTTTTCTGAATTCCCAGTGTCTATCTAACCTTGGAATAAAAGGCTTTTCTTTTAATTAGCTGGTACTTTTAATCAATAAAGCAAACACTTCATGCCCACCACATGGCAGGTACTGAATGGGGTTGTGGAGCTTAGAGCATGAATGAGAAACAGCTACTCTAATGTTCTCGGGTTTACAATTCTGAAATTATTCATTTTAAGTATCTGTGGGCTCATCCCGAACCCCAGACACCCAATGTGTCAAGTGACATTACAGCTCTGCCTTCCCTCAACTGAGTGCCCCTGTATTGCTTCAGATTACACAAGAGGTAAAGACTTTAATATGTGGGTTTTAAACACAATGCAGCATCCTGATTCACTCACTGTAAGAAAGTGAACAGCGATTGGTCCCTTATAGCGCAACCACACAAACCAGACTTACAACGTCCTGCATAAAAATTCTGCCCCCGCAAGAAGTGCATCAGATAACCCTTGAGTTCATCAGCATAAGAGGATGAAGTTAAGACCATGATGCAATGGTAGAGAACACAAGATCTGCTGCCATTTAAAACTACATTTATCTGTAGAATGACAACACAGCCAGCAACCGTAACCCTGTGCACTGGTCCTTCCCACAGATGATGGAGAATCATGTCCCCTGCAGATGAAAGCTGTGAAGTTCTTCGATGGGGTTTGTTCTTAACTCTCCCGGAAGCTGGCATTCAGACTGCATCCCTGATATGACCTATACAGTCAACCTATACCCAAGCCTGTTTTAAATCAACACACTATAAAGACTTCTTCCAAACAGTGCCTATCTAATACACTATACTGCTTAATGCCACAGGTGCTAGGATGGTATGCATGGGTTACCCTAAAAAGGCCACTGTCTTTTTCAACAGGTTGATAAAACAGAATTCTTTCTAATTGAGTTTTGACAATGGGTACTGGTGTTCCCAGGATCCACAGCAAGAAACCAGACCAAGAATCTGGCTACGATTGGATTAGGATGAGTGGTTGATCATCTAGCTCTTATCAGTCTGGAAGAGACACAGAGGCTGAGACTGACATTTATATGGAGAGAAAGGCAGCCATGTTCTGGGCCTCTACATGTGGTCTTTTAGCCTCTCATTAGCAGCCAAGCAATAGGGCTCTGAGCAGACCTGACAGAAAGCTTGATCTGGATCCCGCCGGCTCACAGGATACAGTGGGTTGATGTATGACTCAAAAGCTGAACAATAGAAAAGGAGAGAGCGGATTGAAAGGGCCTACCAGAGTGGCTGGGAAGAAATTACTCTCTTAGTGATGGTTGGCAAAGGTAGATGAGAATTAGGACTTACTGGAAGCTGGCTTAGTAACACAGAGAATAACCCCAGCACTCAGGAGGCAGAGGTGGAAGAATCATGGACTCAAACTTCACCCCGGGCTATGTGGTAAGTCCCCTCTAAAAAAGCCAAAAGAAGTAGACCACACAGAGAAGTCTTGGAGTGAGTTAGGTTCCCTCAGGAAGGCTGCCTAGGAGGGGAGGGAGAGACAGTTCATCAGAGGAAGATGACAGCTTGGGGGATGGGAGATAGGTTGGGTAGAGAGCTCAGAAAAGCATCCAGGGCACTTTATGAGAAAGAACATCTGTCTGCTGCCTGTGAGAGAAAGACTGGGTAAGAACACACTGCCAGGAGCAGACCTGACTCACAGGAAGGGAAACGTCACCACTGTTACGTGATACTCAGAATTTCTGTGAAACAGGACTGTTTAAATTATAAGCACTGCACATCGTACATTAATAATCTCTTCTTCAAGTGTTTAGCTTCAAAATGTTAATCAAATGTTAAAATATTTTGCATTATTTCAGTAAGAAAAAATTATAATACACTACATGCCAGTCACAACCCCAACCAATCTTCTAAAATGTAATTAGATTTAGCTACAATGTAACGAGGCCCATTCATCACATGTCATTCTACATGGGCATATAATAAATGATCGCTGGGATGGAAACCTTCAGAATGGCGCTTCCATATCACCTATCAGTCAATACTGTTGCCAGCAAATAATTGCAAAGTAGCCTGTGATGGCCCCTTGGAACCAGCAACAGCCATGACTCACATATTTTGTAGGGCTCTGGGCAGTCTGTGGGACCTCTACACATGACCCCACATTCTACACGCTGTATCTGAAACATACTGGCGCTCTCCCTGCAACAGACTCTCATTTAAACATCACATTGAATGAGGTTGGACAACATGAGTACAGAGGGGATGGCTGTAGACATACTGAAAGGGATGCTATATTTTACGGCATTTAGGTGTAAAAACTCAAAAGAAGGGACTAGCTGCAGAAGCCACTAAACCTCTCCTGGATATTATCAGAAGAGAAGGGCAGAGCTTCACAGAGTGACTTAGAATGCACAGAGTGAAGGACAGAACTGTGGTTTTCTGGGTAAGTCCTGCTTATCCCATGTCCAGTCACACACCGAGTACACGGACAGAGCAAATGTGCTACAAACTAGAACGCAAAGCAGGCTCCCTGTGTTCACAATGTGCTGACAGTCTCATAGTGGTTCAACGCCAACACTGGACACGGCTCACATGACGGGCAATCATCTGAAAACTGGGATGCTTCAAGTTCATGGTTTCTGTTTGTCTTAACTTCTACTCTGGAGGTGAAGAACACCCAAAGGCCAACTCAGCGCCAAGCTGTGAGGATTATAGGGAAGGATTACTTTAGGAAAGGAATCCTTTTTATGAATTCCTGAGATCTTTATCTAGGCTGATTCTTATAGTCAAAGTATCTCTATGCTGGCAGTTGTAGGGCTGCGGGCAGCTAACTTATCTCTCAGGTCTTCTCAGGTGATACACATCTTCCTCATAGTCCTTAAGCTTGCGTCAGTCTTCTTTCCTGGCCATGTGAACATTCCTCAGGGAGGGATCGTGTATGGTACTATTCAGAAGTAGCCAAGGACAGTACCCACTTATTTCCCTTGGCACTTCATAAAGCCCGATAATAGAAAACTACTGCTCTTTTGAAAACAAGATTGGAAATAACAAACTGCCAAATTTTAGGCTTGAAAATATTTGACACAGAAACTGATGCAGGAAAAGAAAACATGATTATCTTCATAGCTGTACTATAGGTTCTATGTTTAAGGGTATCATTCAAGCTTACATTTGCTCTATAAAAAGCAGGACGTATGCATTGGTTTAGTTACTGCGATTCTGAGATGTGCTTAATATGAAATAAAATTTCTGTTATAGAATACAACACCTAAGAGATGCATGATGCTTTAAGGGTTGCCTCTGATTCTTACTTATTTTTTAGTCAAAATATGTTTAGTTTAAAGCTACATGTGGTCACTCATATCCATAATCCCAGTAGTCAGGAGGTGGAGGTAAAGCATCAGAAGTTCAAGGTCATCCTCAGCTACACAGGAAGTACCAGGTGGGATATGTGAGATCCTATCTCAAAGAAAAAGAAAAGGCTCACTGAAAGCAAGCTGGAGAACAACCTGAAGTCTCTCAGCTTTTGGATTTTAATGGCTCTGGGTAAATGATTTTGTTCATGCTAAACTAATCTTCCCAAAGTGCATCAAATCATCTAAGGCTTTCAACATTTTATACATTTGGATGTGTTTGTGCACATGTGTGATAATATGCTTATTGATACCAGAGAAGTTGGATGAGTTAGTTCTCCCTTTTTACTACACTGGTTCCAGGGACTGAACCCCAGTTATGAGGCATGGCAGCAAGCTTGTTTATCAGCTGACCATCTCCAGCAGCATCCTGACTTTGACAGTGAGTCTGATCTGAAAGTCACAGCCTAGTCAGCCACGCCATTCACATTTCTAAAGGATGGCCTTCCTGGATTCTAGCTTTTTAACTTTCCAAGAAAAGTAGCAAAGAGAACACAATTCCGGGAAAAAGCATTATGTCTTACAGTAATTAAAACCCAGGCATACTGTGGTAGAATGCTTATGAAGCAGGAAACATATGGTCTCCGTTTTATAGCCCTTGAGCACTCAGACATACTCCTCACTTGGAGGAACATTTCAGTGATATTCCTCAGCTAGAATGCTTAAAGTTCACCAGAAATAAGTCTCAAATAAAGTCCACATAAAACTACCAAAGGATAGGTTCATACTGCATAAATAATCAGGATGCAAAAATCACCTGGCTAGTAGAGAGTAAAACAGCATCTATGGCATACCTCCAACCTCCCATCTGTATAAACCCAGGTGTAAGTTATACATCCCTTCAAATTTACTGTACGCTATGCACAATTACCTTTTGGGTCTTTAACTGTGTGCGCCTGCGTGTGGAGGCCGGAGGTTTGCATTAGATGACTTTCTCAATAGCTCTCCACCTTAGTTTTTGACAGGGCCTCTCACTGAACCTGCAGTTCCCCAATTCAGCTAGACTGGCTGGATAGCAAGTCTGTGACAGCTGCCTGTTCCCTGTCCAGCACAGAGATTCCTGAAGTATTCCACTTTTACATGCCTGCCAGGGATCTGAACTCAAGCCCTTATGTTTGCACGACAACATTACCAACCAGCTATCTTCCGGTTCCATCCATACCTTATTAGATACATCTTCTGGTTACCATACAAAGGAATGGTTTCACTGTGACATTTCTATACATACATATTATGATATTTTGTTCTCATTTACTTGTCCCATTCCTTCTCTCTATTGGGGCTGGTCTCCCACCTTTCCCCAAATACTTCTCATTCTTTGAGACATATATATCTATTACCTTCTCTTTGAGGTGTGCCTAAAACGAGTTAGTTCTTTGTGCAAAGAACTGTTAAGCTCTATTTTCAGAAAACTATAGATTTTTAAAGTCTTCTGGAATTCTAATTATCTAAGGAAATTGGGTGCTATTTCTGGATTTATTTATGGGGTTACATACTTTACTATGTAAAGTATACACATTTGCCTACCCTCCTTTAGAATACAAGGAAGAAAGTCTCTGGATAATTGCTATTGTTGAGGATGCCTGGGTGCGTGGCAGTGTTCAGAGGGACGGAGGAGTGGCAATCTTCGGGAACACAGGCCTTCACTCACCTTTGCCATCTGAGCTTGGACTCCACTAGCCTTCAGGGCAGAGACAGCTTTCTGTGCTGCGGCAGGACTGTCGAAGTCAACAAAACCATAACCTGAAATGCAAAAGATACTCTTCTTAAGACATGACCTTTTGATTATATAAAGTGTTAAAAATAAACAAAAGGACTTCATCCTGGTTCTGATATGGGCGGTAGAAGTAGACGTGTCTATGGTCAGCGGCTTCCTCAGTTCTTCGGAGCATCCCTGAAAATGTGTGTGTGTGTTGGGGGGGTGGGGACTTGAGCTTTGCCTTCTTAAAGATCTTCTAAGGTGTCCTAGAGTTGAGCTAGAAAACACTGACATTTAAGCAGCTAATCAAGGCAAAAATAAATAAATAAAGGGAGGGAAGGAAGAAGAGGGAGGAGGGAGGGGCATTGGGGTTGCTGTGAGACAATTTCAAAAAAACTTTTAAAGGATATATAAAAACGTTAAATAACTGCGCTCAAAAGTAACAGGAGCAAAAATTATGTATTCTACAGACTATCCTTTAGTTTTCTAAGTTAAAGCAAGTATGAGCATTTGATACTAAAAGATGGCCTAAAGCTTACTACCTACCTCGTTAAAAGTGCTCATTTACCTAAAGTAACATTAGCTCCCTTCAAACAAAGGAGAGGATGAAAATGCCTCCAGCTCCCTGAAACAGACTTCAGCCATCGCTGTATAAAGACTGAAGACAGTATGCAATCCAGCAGAACACCCCTAGGAAGGCCGCTCTTCAGTGCGCATTCACCTGTGGTTGCACACTGTCAATGAGCTCATCATCTATGGTCCAGAAATAAACCAAGACAGGAAACTAGGGGGTGGGGAGCTGAGGTGCACACGGACGGCACCAGCCGTGCAGACTAGCGGGAAGAACTGTCACAGCAGCGCCAACAGCCCACAACCCTCACAGATCCACCAGAAATCACTGCATAGAAGCCATCACGGCTGTTGCATCCTCATCACACACTGAGGTCAGCATCTATAGTACAATCTAAAAGACTAGCCAGGAGCCCAGCCAAATATCGCCTTTTCTCTGAATTCGTCACATGAAATCTGATTTTTATATAGGCATATATCTCTATTATACTTGTGTGCATATATGTGTATACATCGATGCACATGTATTTATTGAAAATTTTAAAATTTTTGCTTGAGGAGAGGTCTTGCTATGTAGCACAGGCTACCTGGGACCTGAGCTTCTCCTCAGCCTCATGAGAACATGCACTGCCACACCTGGCTCTAAAATTAATCTTAATAAGTATAATTTGAAGAAGAATGGCTCTATTTAGTAGGCTGGGAAGCAGAGGAGCCAGGCCTACTATCGATATTCAGAATTGACGAAGAAACAGTAATTTTGACAGCACTGAACTGGGTCACATTGGCGACGCGTACAAGAGCGAAGTCAAACAGAAACACTCAACAGCCATGTTGCAGCCCCAGCCTCTAACCCTGATTCTTTGAAAAGGAAGTTGAGCGAAACAAGCCATCAGTTACAGAAGCGGACATTTCAGGAGATGTGGAAGCAGAAGCTGAAACATGCGGCAGCTTCTTTATAGTACGCAGAACTGGACCGAGAGAGGCTGGATTGGATTTAGCCAGCACAGGAACAGCCAGGTTGGGAAGAAAAAGGAGGCAGCTGATGCCAGCTAAAGCAGACAGTGCTCCTTAACTGCCCGGGTAGGAGACAGGTTAGACACACTTGGGGCTTATGCTAACAGGCATCACGCTTAGATTCTCAGGCAAGCTCTGCCTTGGTCTTTCTCATACAACTCCACAATCTTTAGAGAGTATAAACAAACAAACAAAAGACACTCCCTTTTTTACCAATTCTGCCACCGCCAACACATTACACTAAGCAGAACATCTCTGCTAGGATGCTGCTATCTATTGTACTTGAAGTTGTGATCTGCTCATGTAATAGGAGCATTCTTTGTTTTTATTGTCTTAAAAAGAGAAATACACACTTGTTGCACTCAGTCATTGTTAGCATGCGTTTCTGGGCTTGGTTGAATCCTATTCTAGGAGTTCATAACCACTTACTGAAGAGAAACAAAACAGGAAATCACGCAACTGTGTGCTGTCCATTTATCTGTGCTATTTTCAAGTAAATGTAAGGCCTATAAAATTTTATGTAGGGTCTATAGAATTAATTAGAGCTTGTTGTATAAACAGGGATGCAGCTGTCTTTGAAGGTGGAAAGTAACATGTAGGTTTGCTCACTGATAATGCTAGGAGACTAAGTCATCAGGTCCTGGGAACGCCAGTAGTCATATTCACCTTGCTTACTGAAGTCTGCCCTCACTCTCAGATGACTGAACATGGGCAGAGTTGTGCTGTGCACATCTTCTTTGGTTTATACCAAACACAGGTTTTTGTTTTGGAATAAAAAATAACTTTTTCTGTCCTCACTTTATCAGCCTGATTTATCCTCACCCAAGTTTTTCTTATGTGTTAATGTAATCCATGCTCTCATCTAAAAGCAGTTTCCGAGTCAAGCCTTTGTGGGCTTTTCTGTCCTAACCTGCTTTTGACATTATTGGTAAACCTTAAAAGCCTTTGTTTGCTAAATTTTGACAGAAATTGAAATATAAAATATAAACAATCTTCAACAAATAATGTACCTTATTTTAGAGTTAACATTTTCTTCAACTTAACTTTGGCCAAAATAGAGGGCCCCAAATAAGTCTGTGAAAAAGTCTCATGACCTTCTAAGATCTCTTGGTGTCATGTGTATAATACTTAAATAAATTCAATCTCTAAAAATTGTATTTAATATAGTGTTTCTCGATTATGTAATTCTCTGTCTCTTCTGTATTAATGCATCTATAGCTATCATATGTGAAAAATTATACACACATATCTATATCTGTATCTATCTATCTATACCCATCTATCATCTATCTATCTGTCTGTCTGTCTGTCTGTCTGTCTGTCTGTCTG
>LOJH01000358.1:22060-46135 GCA_001685095.1 Ellobius talpinus | reverse complement strand
TCTATCTATCTATCTATCTATCTATCTATCTATCTATCTATCCCAACCACAGCAAGTTACTGTAGGTGGCACATTGTCCGGCTCTATTACGAACCAAACTGTTACTTCTCCTGTGTCTCAATATTACTTCCCCATCCTGCAAACTCACTCTGGCCTGCATAACTTTATAAACCCACTCTGGATTACCTGCCCACCCCACCCCTATACTCTATCCCCTACACAGCTGCTGATGCCCAGTCCCAAAGGCTAGCGAGACCAAGAATCTTGGGAAGGGCCATGCCTAACCCTACAGGGTAGTGTCTTCCAAGACCCGCTTGCTGGGAAGGGATCCAGGAGACTCTCTGGATTGACCATCAGCACTGAATCACCTTTACTTTTGTTTGGAAGCCTCATAAATCTCTCCACTTTGTGGCCACTTTCCAACCATGCAGTTTTGTGTTTGGTAGTGTGAGATTGCTTGTTCTTTCTTTTCACTCAAGTTCTTGCCCAGACCACACTGAACACAGGGTAGAATTCTGGCTTCTAGGAAGAGGCAGCCACTGGAGAAGAGCACAGAGCAGTACCTGTCTGGCACTGGAGAGTTCTGCTGGGAGGAGGGGTTCTCCCCAACTCCACATCATAACTTTGCCTTTCAGCATTAGGAACTGCCACATCAGATTCCTCTGGAGTGAGGAAGAAAGGGAGGGAAGAAGGGTAGACTAAAACCATTTATCCACTGTGATTTCTCTCCCAGTTTGAAGTTCACTTTTGAGATCAGCTTCCTTCTTTGTGCTTGGCAAGAGCCTATTCTACTCCACAAAACCAAAAGACTTGTGTGTGTGTGTCTGACTGATCTCCCAAATTATTTATTGATGCTAAATAAGACTAATCTTGGCAACTAAGTGCATGCATTTCCTCATGCATTTGCCTCTCTCCGGCTTAATTCATTTTAAATATTCATTGGGTACCACTCTACATAAAGCATACTCTATTCATTGTCCTAAGGCAAAACTGCCTTAATACGCCATGTTGATTAAACACGGGCTTAGATATTTGCCACAATAGCCCCTTTAAATCTAGGCACTTTGAAGAGGGGCGACTACAATGGACCACTTCAAGTCTAGATTAAAGGAAAAGACTGGCTTACAAGGGGAGGCCTCACCCTAGGCTTCACTTACATTCTCTGCCTTTTTCATGGCTAAGCCATGGCCCCATCACCAAGCACTACTTGAGAAACTGGGGTCTAATTAGTGAGGGGATTTGACTTCTCTGCCTATTCCTGTCAACCCTCCTTAAATTCCCGGGGTCAGTAGTTAGAGTCAAAGTCAGCTGACTCCATTCTTCTATGTTCCTAGAAATCACATGCCTATTGTTAAGATGCTGGATCATTAAAAGTCAGATGCGCAGAGCATCTGCACCGCCCTGCTCTGGACGCTTTCACGCGCAGCTCAAGGAGCTGGATGAGCTCATCCTAATTGCACGGAAAACTGAAGGTCAGTGCATCAAATTAATGCAGCAGTATATTTCAAAGGGGCGCGTGACCTCCCCTCCCTGGTACAATTTGGTCAGTGAAAATGGTTCTCTCCTCCCTGCTGCCAATACTGTCAACAGGCATTCAGCGGAGAACAATCGGGAGTATTGAAACATGTAATTAAGTACTGCTTAAAACTACTCTATTCTAATTAATAGAGCCAATTTACACAATATGTAATCTTTTCAGTTCTTTGGTACAGTCCAATGGTCTCCAGTAAGCAGCTCTAATCTCCCTGGGCTCAGGAAAGAAAAGCTATTCTCTAGCTCAACTCCCCCCTTTAGAGGCAGGGGCTAAATGCCAACTTGTATTTTACATGTTAACTCTATTGGCGCCAAAGGCAAACTGCTAGTTGTGGGGTTTCCAGCCAAAACTCAACTAGGGACAAAACAAACGTAAGCAATATGCTGATATTGTGCAAGACAGAAACCGAGTGACATATGAGGCCTGCTTTTCTTTTTAACACATGAGGTTAGTTGTGAAACTTAAGATCATTCCTTCATCTTTCTAAGGCTACGGCCCAGGAAATGACTGCCCACAGAAACATACCTTTGCACTTATTGGTTGTCTTATCCAAAATTGCCTTCGTGGAGACGATTTTTCCATATCTAAAACAAAAGGGAACAAGAAGAAGTCATAAGGAACTCCTATTCATGTCCAAGTCCAAAGAACACACATATTTTTTTTCAAACATCTGCAAACTTTAAAGTACAAAATGTTCTTTACTAAGGGGCACACAGTGAGAATTCTGAACTTTAAACTAAAAAATGGAATGGCCAGGATCTGCCTTTGAAGCTCTGTATTAAGTCTGATGTTTAGCTTTGAAGAACAGGTACTCTCCCGACAATCTTTAGGGGAAAAAAATAACTGTACACTCTATACAATTTTTCCCTCCTTCTGGTAACATTATGTCTGTGGTCAACTACAAAGCCAAATACAAGGCCACAGATCTATTAAAGTTCGACGACCCACATAGCTTTTATGAAACACAGACAGCAAAAAAAGCTGTTGTAATTTTTCTATTCATTCTGGCTCAGTGAACAGTGCTGTGTGGTCACAGGCTGGGAGACAGTTGTATATATATTATACTTAACAAACTTAAAAGATAAGGGAAGATAGGTAAGATAGGTTTTTTTTATTTCTTTTGCCAAAGACTTGTTACTAAGATCACTTTTGAACTCAGTAATAACTAAGGTATTACTAGCACGGTGAGAGTTAGCAAGTGTGTATGTGTGTGTGTGTAAGGTTGAGATTATGAAACTGAACAGGGGTTAATCACTAACGCAATGATTGTGCGCATAAGAAATGTGGTTAAATTCATTAAGGTGTCATAGAAATTGGGGAGAGGAAATGCAGTGACATTTCATGTGTATTTTAATAAATAAAGCAAGGAAAAATGCAGACTGTTTTGATTTAGTTAAATGTAATTCATACACACATGTGGATATTAACCCCATTCTCTCTTGGTGCAGACCCTGAAGAGGAGCTGCTACCTACGCTTGTTTTCTAAAGACTCAGGGAAAAGTTTGAAAAATAGTATTTGCATTTTTTTAAAATCACAGCAAACAAGAGAAATATGCAGGATATATTTCATGAATCTGGGGCCCAAATTTCCTCACATCTACATAGCTAAGTTCCAAACTTCCACTTTTCTGATGGTTAACTTACAAGATTTTAAACATGTTCTCTTATGCCTTTCTCATGATCGACTTTTGAGAATTGAAAGATGGAATGAGTTTTAGTGCTGGGGATGTAGCCGGGTGGCTAAGCACTTGTCTAGCCTGTCACAAATGCACAGAGGCACTGGGGAGGGAGAGAAAAAGAACCTCAAGTATCTTAAGTGTGTTCGGCGATCTAAGAAATCTACATCTCTTTTTACACCACTCTGAATATAATATACTTATACTTGTACATTAAAAGTGGCTGAAATACATTTGTCTGGAAGAAACAAACGGCATGAGTCACCTCTCCTGTCCATTTAACTCTCTTCCTTCCACTCTGTCTAATCACACAGTCAAATGAGCTCTAACTAGGCATGAAAGGAAAGATAATTTAAGGTTCCAGTGATAACTACATCTAAGAGGCATAATGAAGCACAAACACCTTAGATTCCCCAAAGAAGCACTGAGCATTTATAATAACATCAACTTGGATCACCACATTTACAAAAAAAGATATAAAGAAGCACAAATGCCAACACCAAACAAGGACATGAAGACGACCGTTTAGCAGCTCCTCCACGTCCAAGGTCGCAGGCTTCGTGGCTCCTAGCATTCTCCCATCTGCGGTCTTCAATGAAAGCATTTCTTAGATTTTGTCACCCACTCATTTCTAAAAGCAGGGAACAGTTGGTATGACTCCAGCTTAGAGTAAGGGGACTGAAAGTCACTTAAGTTACGATACTATGCCGGAGGTCTCAGAGAGAGGGCTTTTTGTCGGCCAAACAGTAGGACATTTAGGAGAAGGTCAGGAGTTGGCACTGTCCCCTCTGCTGCTGCTCTGAACACTTCATGATGGCAAGGACACAGGGATGTAGGGCGACATGAAGAGGGTCACACTCAGGCCACACCACATCCCTGCTCCACTGAACTCTTTCTTCTCTAGTGTTCCTGACACTGGCACTTGCTCTCACACCTACACCATGGGCACTCTCTTCACCGTGGGAACTGGCCCCACAGGGGTGGCTCTCATTCCATCTCAGTGGCCACTGGAGCTTCCCTGTCCGTTCCACTTCCTTACCTCCCTCTTTACATTCAGCTTTTGATCCTCAACCCTGCCTTTATTTGGACATTTATCCAGAGATGGAGGTTTAATTAACTTTTTAAAATGCCAATTCTCTTTCCTGACTTTTTTTTTTACACACAACTTCTGTGAGGGCTCTTATGTCTTTGCCTCTTTCTTTCTACTTAAATGTCTTAGTATTTCGTTAAGATAGTATTTAGTAAAAAATCGCCTCATGGGCACCACTTTCTAAATTCTATTGTCGAAGCATCTCAAACACATACTCTATCTCCTCCCTGTACATTTATTCAATAATACTTTTTCTCCCCCAATCTTCCACAAGCTCAGGTTACCTGGGCCCGTATCAATGCAGTCATTTCTGAATGAAGAGTGTAACCCTGCTGAGCTCTGTCTCTGGTGCTCCCCAAATCCTCCCCCTTCCCTGTGCTGTCTAGACTTATATAAAAAGCACCGGTCCTCCTGCCTCCACCAGTCCTTTAAAGAGGACCCATCTGTGCGTAAATTTACCTCAAACACCACTCCAGACACGTCCACGCCATCTGTCCATTTACCCCAGCTTACCCATCTTGATCCTGAAGGAGCTGCCCAAATCTTTTTTTCCCAGAAGCCAGCCCTAATTGTGTGATTCACTGAAGAAATAATAAAGGGGATTACACTTACCAAATTCCTACTTATACTCTTAAAGCTGTGCCACGTACAATAATGAGGCTACATGTGGTGTGTTATATACAGGTTATCTTCACAATCTATTATTGCTCCCATTATTGTAAATGGTTAAAAAAATCACAGTTTGAGTCTAAGACGTTGCCTAAATTTCCAAAGTTCAAAAAATGCACAGTATTTAAGTTTTCATTGCAACAGATATATGAAGTTGTTGTAAGAAGCAGTCTGTCCTTCATTAGTTCAGCTATAAAAGGAGACTGGGGTGGGTACAACAGACAGACACATGGACTTGATGGTCCCTTCCATTTCGATACTGACACAGATTTCTCTTTTTTCCAAGGGCAGCAGTTTTTGTTGTTTTAACCTGAAACAAATGCATGGCTCAAGCCTGACAAAGAGGAAAGGAACAGAAGAGGCGTTTCTGAAATTTATCAGCTTGCCTTCCCACCATGGCTTTCATCAGCTCGCCGGCCAGGACTGAGAGACGGTGATTTCACTGAGAGGTGGAAAGGCTCTACTCCACTCTGCTGGCTTCCTACACACAGGGAGGTGATTATTTGGAGCCAGTGAGGGGCGTTAAGGGTTTTCCCTTTCATTAAACTCTCCATGTTGTCCACTCTGAGTATAATGCGAAATGGCCACTGCTGCCCTGGTAGCTTTACTTGGAGTCAGATTTAATAATGGGGAGGAGATGTTACAGGTAATTAGAACTTATGTAAATCTATTGTCAATCACCAGTGCCCACAAGACTAACAGAGGGTTGGGTACAAGTTTATAAAGTGTCCAAAACTTGCTTTCCATTTGCAGCATAGCTTAATTTGCTTAAAAAAAATTAAGGGGCTCTTGACTGGTAGAATGTAGACTCTAAGAAGATGGAGAACATACCCAAGAATGCAAGGCGCAGGGCTGGGGAAGCTACTGTGCCTATGTGGATTCTTTAGGTTTTATCCAGCTTCAAAGTAGCGAGGTTCAGACCACAGCCCTCGCTGCCCTGATTAGGATGCTCTTGGCTAAGAGTAGCTAATCCACTCCAGAGGAAGCGCTGGCAGTAAAGGGATAAAGAGTAATTAAGAGACGTGACGACTGCAGGATAATTAGAATTTCAAAGGGAGAGGATAACAAGCAAAAATTCACAGAGACCTACTTGCTCATGTGGACAAGGCTGAAGAGCTGCTTAGAATGTACCAAACCTTCTTTAGTTTGCATATACCTTTATTCCTTTCTCTCCCATTTCCACTTACGACTAAAAGCAAATATATTTTAGTTTTAATTTAAAAAAATGATCTTCTGTTCCCATAGTTCTTTCCCTTTTAAATTATACCTTTCTTTTTAGTTTATTCTAATCACAAAATCAATATAGACTACTGGATTAGAACACAGATATTAGGTTGTCAAAACTAAAATCACCCAAAGTCCTAGATCTGAATGATAGTACACTCCCTACAGGTTGTAAGCGATGGACTTGCAATCCTGTGCACACACACTCTTTCCCTCCCCATTTCCCATCCCCTTTTGCCAGTTAACATATGCTAGGGCTTGGAAGAGATGCGTCTACACCAACCACTACCAACAGATGGCGATCTTGGTTGATATGTTATCTCAACACACTGGTCATTTCAAGTTTAAGGTACTAACTACTTGGCCGTGTTCATACTTGGGATACACTATGGACACTATTAATGAGAATATTAAACAACAGTTACAAGTAATGTGTGCTTATAATTGTTAACAAAAAAATGCATTACATTTGAGAAAGCCAAATACTGCTCATGAATACAGGAGAATGGCTTATGTTTACTTTAAACTCAGGAACGCTCCTTAAGAACAATGAGAGATGAGGTGACAATATAGATAACAGATAGCAAGAAGGACAGGTAGTATGGAGTGAGGAAAAACTAAGAAAAATTCAAAACATTGAAGTTGATGACTTAGTGAGTTAAATCGGGGCGGGGCATCAAAGACATTACTTTATATTAATACAGCTCTGACTTTGTGGCACAGGCTGTTGAGTGATGGACTCATAATTTAATCTTCCCAACAACCGTTTCCTCTTGAGTAGGTGGTACATAACTTCTACTCTATAAATGTGAAACTTAGGAACAGACTGAGTCCACTCAGGGCTACACAGCTAATAAGTAGCGAAGATCCAGGGCAGGAAGTTTGCTTTGGAGTTTAAAGGCCATGTGTGTTGACAATTACAGAAACGTGGGTCACCAACCACAGATAGGTTCAAAGCAATTCCACTTTTGAGATGCATGCTTTCGATGAGTCAAGGGCAGACTGTCACCACTAATGTCTCTGGGACAGACGCTGATGACATTCACAAAGAGGTCATGCTGGCCTACTTAGGGATAAAACATCCAATAAAATATACCAGCGAGAGGAAGGACAACTAATCTCAAAGTTTACAAAAAATAATTCATGGATCAATTCCATGGGAGCAAATCTGGAGACTGTCAATCAAATACATTCTTGTTATTTTGGAATTGTTAGGGGAAAAGGAAATAAAAACTCATATACAAATACAAACTTATTGTACTTGGGAGGTAGAAGCAGATGGATCTCTGAGTTCGAAGGTGGCCTCAATCTACAAATTGAGTCACAGGAGAGTCATGTCTACACAGATTTTTGTTTGTTTGTTTGTCTCAAAAAAAACCCAAAAAACCCCAAAAACAAAACAAAGGGCTGGAGAGATGGCCCAGCGGTTAAGAACACTGACTGCTCTTCCCGAGGACCCAGGTTCAATTCCCAGTACCCACACGGCAGCTCACAACTGTCTGAAAATCCAGTTCCAGGGGATCTGACACCTTCAGACCAATGCACATAAAATAAAGTTAAATAAACCATAAAAAATTTAAAAATAAAACAAAACAGAAAAAAACAAACTTATCTTCACACTCATACCTTCCAAGTACACACCTACAACTAATGCCTGCCCCCCACAACCATAACCTCACTCCTACCCTGACAGGCACAGAGATGATGCTGAAGTTGGGAGTTTTCTAGCTCACCCTTTCTGTTACTTTGTTTTGCCAAGGGCCTCTCAGGAAAAGGGGATTTCCTAAAATTTGCTTTAGCTCATCGAACTTTGTGCTTGGCCGGAGGAAGGAAAACGGTCCAAACGACATCCGTTTAACAACAAACTCTGTTAGTAAGCAAGGAGGAGTGATTTGCCCACACTATTCTAAATCCCCACTGCCCTAAATAATTGAATTGGTTAATATTTTCTCTATTTAGCGAAGGAAATAGTAGGATTTAAAGATGAGGTACAAGATGTGAAAATTTTCAATTAGGTAATCAAGTTCAAATAGATTTTCTAAGACTTTATATGTTTCATGCCAACAATGTTCATGGTTTCCAGAAAAATGGTCTAGGACATGAAAATATTAAGCATGTATAAAGACATTTCATTTTTTTTAGCCAAACTCAGATAATCACCCTGTCTGTGTGTGCTGTATGGTTCTGAGGGGTGGTGGTATATATGCAGCACAGGGACCTGGGTCTTATACAACTGGAGACAAAGCCAGAGTTTCCCGAAGACAAATGCTTGGCAAGAAAAGCAACTGCAGACCTGAAGGTCAGCCGCAACTGAAGCCCTGGTGCGGAAGGCCAGCCGATCACAGCAAAGACTAGTATAGCACCAAAAGGAGAGATCAGATCAAGAACGTGACTCACCGGTATTCATAGCATGCCCCAGTGTGACCTTCACCATGCAAGGCCTATGAAAAATGCATAAGATGCCAGATCGACTATGAAGGGGAAAGCCCTTTGAGGGTTGGGAGGACTTTTCAGGACAAAACCACCTCAGTACCAAAATAAAAATCCAAGATCTTGTCGGCAGAATCCTAAACAAAGAAGGCATAAATACAGAAGGAATGTCAGGCTGAGCATGTCAGCCTTTGGGGAGCACAGAAATCCAGGGGCAGCCTATGAAGAACCATGAACACAGAATGTGTTTCCTGCAAGCCCATTAGAGAACAACAGAAATCAAGGGCAGGAAGGTCCTGGAGTGGCCTGCCTTCCAGAGAAAGAGAACAGATCTTGGTTGCAGACTTTTCAACTCTAGAATTATATGGCAAAAGCAAGATTTTAGCAAGATTCATGGAAAACTTTATGCCTGAGATTAGAAAGGAGAGCCATGTCTTTAATTTGCTTTGTATGCTTAAAAATTAGTATGGAAGACTGATGAGAGCTGGGAATTTCCAGAGGCCAGCAGAGATTTAAGACAAATGGCTTCTCTGGAGGAGCCTTAAATGCTCAATTAAACTTCTGAGAAAAACAGTCCCAGGTGTCTGCTGGGAGAGCCAGGGGCTTGTCATGAATTCAGAAGATAGAGAAGGAGACCCTCAAGTTCATGTTTCTGAACTGGAGAAGTCAGAGATTTCGACCCAGAGCCTGCAGGCTGGGATGAATTGCAGAATTCAGCTCATCGTCGTGTGGTCTCAGGGGCAGCTAGCCTGGCTGTCTTGCAGCCGGTGAGCTGATGGGAGACATCACAGAGATTCTGGGCCCAACGGCCATGCCACACTTATTCTTCAAGAGGTAACATAGACCACAGACCTACACACCTGTTTCTTCTCAACACCAAAAGATCAATACATCCTATACATTCAAATGAAATCAGTCATTTTCCTCCAGATTTTGAAGCTAATAAACTAATAAACCATTGCCATCAACTTTCCTCCATGAAATCTGTACTGATCATACCATATCTAGCTGGAAATAAAAAGTGCGTATAGAAACACTAATCTTGTTAAAGAACAGTAAAGATGCTCATGGGTGAGGGGGATATTCTGTAAAAAATGTACAGCCTCTCTTCTAAATAAAAAGCATTATAGAGACTTGGATTTACAGCGTGGATTTATGGCTGCAGTTTAGAACAAATTCTATCACAATTGGCAACCAAGCTCAAGCAGTTTCTCAAGAGCACAGAGCACACTGATGCTCACATACATCCCAACACTATTTACATAGTCACTATACTGCAGCTCTCTACAGTTACAGATGCTTGGATCCAAATTACTGTTCCCAAATAGAACCAAGGATGTTTTCTAACTGTATGTCATGCAATTGATCTCAGAGTCTCATACTCTGATTAATATGCAAGCCATAAAGCAAAGACAACTTGACTCTAGAAGGTAATCTTTTAATCTCTGGATTGATATACCCATCATGATTATTTTTTTAAACTGTTTTCTTCTTCCACTAAAATCTATAATGTATTTCTTCTGCTGTCTTCATAATCTCACCTTATGTAGTAATTTACTGTAAGGAAAACTTGGCTATAACAGACAGAAGGCAGTTACAGAGATGTGGCCTCAAGTTCTAATACAGTGGCCAGCTCTGGGACATTCTTGGTATCCTCATCTATAAAAAAGTCAACAGTACCTACCTCACAGAAGATACAGTTTGGTCCATAATGGCTTTTCCTCCACTCCCTCTCCAAATAAGGATACCAATGACAACAACTTAGAGTACTTTCTTACCAAAATATTAATGTGACCCTATATTGCAATATGTTGAGAAAGAACAGACCCACCATTTTTGTTACTTTTAAAGCACAGTTTTCTTTGCATATTGCACATAAATACTCAGCATATATTGGCTGAATACATAAAACATAAACAGGCAATATAATTTTTCCCAATGAAAGTGTGCTTGGTACCAAAGAGAAAGAACTGTGTGTGTGTGAAGGAATTGACAAAGATAGAAGAGAACTCCTATATGTTGTCTTGGAAAATAGATTTGGGTAGAATTTTATCCTAATTTAGCTTATAGGATCATAGGAATGAAAGCAATTTAGGAGTTTAACATGAAATAAAAAATTAGTAACAAAAAGAAAATTATAGAGTTGGGGCCTGGGAGAAGCTCTAATATGATGTACTTAAAAAAAAGCAAAGTAGAAAATCTTAAGAGACATAGACACACAGACAGACAGACACATGCACGCAACCAGTCAGAGGCTACAGAAACTGGATGTTCACAACTCTAGCACTGAAAGCCATAAATGACCACTTCATTCAAAGCAGGGCAGAAGGACAGAGGCCTAAGGCAAGCATGTTTTCTGAAACCCTCAGAACAGAATGTGAAATTACCTCAACGTAACTGACTCTGCCACAAGCCGAAAGCATGGGAGTCAAACTGGATGTTTCTTGGACTTACACTAAAGTTGGCCGTGATACAAAATGGGGCATCAGTATATTGATTACCAAGTACACTTCATCCTTTGGGAGGACAGCAATGCTCCACTGGCCCGCAGTCCAGTGGCGCCAGGCTGAGAAGAGACTGAAGGAAACAGCATCTACCTTCCTTATTTCACTTCTTACAAATGTGGAGCGACTACGGTATAAACAGATCATGGTGAAGGGCACACTTGGTCTATATAAGGGAACGCCAGCCAGCAGCTTGACATCTTTAAATTTACTCAGCTCAAAAGGTCACTTGTGACAATAGTTGCAGCTCCAAGAGCAGAGCTGAAGGAGAGGGATAAATAAGGCTCCCATATTGATTACCCACAGGTTTGTCCCTGAACCACACTGTCCTTAGATGCTGCAGATAAACATGAGCAAGCGTTTCAAAGACACAGGAGTGGAGATACAAGGGCTCAGAAGCTTGCACCGTAAGAAAGGCAGAGAGAAATTAGCTTTTTATGAAAGAATGCAGCGGACGCGGATGCTCTAACGTGACTTCCGTGTCAGTTGCATTCAATTGCCACAACCTAAATGAAGGTGCTAGGCTCACACTCTCTCAGATTCACCGCACTTTCCGGTAGGTGTTTTGGTTGTACGTGGCAAGGGACAGGTCTGTATGTAACAACGATTTGGTAAATGCTTATCTACTGTTTGACCCAGTCAGTAAGAATTTCCCCAGTCTTGGTTGTTTTGCAGAATGTTGTGCAACAGGACAGGTAAGCATGGGCTGTAAAATGCAAGATTCTTTGAAAGAACAAAGAACTCCTGAGATGCTAGACATAAAGAGCTGGGGAAGTGAAAACTGACAAAAAACCAAGTTCTGAAAAACTAGAGACTTGGGAAAACACCAAGCACCAGTATGTGGCTGTTTCCTCCAAATGGGAATACTCCCTCCTGGAGGGAGGACACAGCCCCTAAGACTCAAAGCTAAGGAAACTCGGCACTCACAAGGGGCCACCCCACAATGCCATTGGAAGTGAGGCCACGCCATAGCACAGCTGCCTGTAAATTGTTCAGGAGCACCAGGAGCAACTTGCAATGTTTTGTTTTGTCAGCCATACTGGGGTGGGATCTTTGATGATGCTTCTTCTGTAAATGACCTCAATAAACCTAATGGTTCCTCGGTGTGTCATCTGTGCCCTCTCTTGGGTAGTAAGACGTGTGCTCGTGTCTCCCTGGAAAACCCACACAACCAGTGGATTCCTTAACAGCCCAGCCATGTGCACTGGATGCTGGCTCTATTTGGGAAGTGGTGAGGAGGGGGATGCTTTATTTGCACTAAATACACAGAAATGTGCTCGCGAGTCACGTGATGAGATCAGGAAAGGTGAAATTTGGCGGAGAAGTGGCTAACTCATGGAACTAGTGTTTGGTTAACATGGAGCAAAACCTCTAAGGGACATCCCAAAAGGCCTGGTCCTCAGCCAGCGTGTTTAAAAAAATGAAAATAGAAAAAACAAAAACTGTGCCCTACACATCAAATGACTGGAGGCACACTCTCATATATATATATATATATATAAATGTCCCAGAGCTAGATGGGAAGGGAAGATGTCAGAACACTCCAAAATCTCTAACAAACTAGAATTACTACTTTGCTAATGCAGACACAGTAACACTCAATAGAGAAGAATAATTTATCCACAAGTTATGAAGTGGCAAAAATAAACCGACAAAGGCTTGGCTTATGCACATGAACAACCTTGGGTTTTCGATAGGGATATGTCGCATTCTCTAAATAGCTACAATTTAGGCTGCATGGACTCTGACTATAAAAGCTATTGAATTCTAACAGTTATCGAATGAAGCTACTACCAAAAGCTATGTCGAAGTCCTAAGTCCTCTGCATGTTATCTTTTGAAACAGGGTCCTCTTTGCAGATGTAATCAAGACAAGATATGGTCTCCTCCCAGGGGCTGTAGTCAAGTAAGACTGATACCCCTTTAAGAGGAAAACCATTGCATAAAAAGGCAGAAGCGTCTAAGCAACAATGCAGGTCGCAGAGGGCAGGATGCTGTTCAGGCTAGCAGCACTCAAAACTGTCAATCACCATATGTCATAGCTAGGAAAAGACAAGGGAAGCCTCTCCTGGGCATGGCCCTCCTGACACATCAAACGTGGACTTCTATCTTCCAGAACTGGAGGATAATGGACATTTGTTGTTTTAAGCTTCTCAGTTTGTGGTACCTGGTTATGGCAGCCAAACAGAAAAAAAACATAGCTTTAGCCTGTGTGTTTCTTTATAGGTCTTTGAACCCGTTCTGCTCAATCTTCATTTTCTGCTCTGTAACACAATACCTCACGTGGTAAATGCACTGTCATTCTGCAGGACTCAACAGCACTTCCCCAGAGCAAGCCTCTCCTGACCTTGGCAGAATGAGCTAGACATTGCCTCTGAATTGTGCCCACAAAAGCCCATCACAAGAGTGCCCTGGAGCAGCATCCTCAATCACACCATGCTCCCTGCATGGCTCTATCCTAACCAGACTTGCAACCTTGGGGATTTGTTTGCCACTTTGAGCATAGGGCTTCAGCATGGTGTCTGATAAAGAATGAACATTCGACATTCAGGAGGAGAAGAGTGGAGAAGCAGTACTTACAGCCTGTTCTGACTGAGTACTTTATGTCTGAAGATAATTATTCTGAATGCTCCCCAGAACCTGGTTGTGGCTGGAATGTGAAATGTCCCACATAGGCTCTGAATGTGAAGGTTTGGACCCCGGTTGGTAGTGATGCTATGGGAGGTTGAAGAGCCTTCAGGAAGCAAAGCCCCTCTGGAGGAAGCGAGTCATTAGGGTGGGCCTTTAAGTTTTATAGTCTGGCCTACTACATGTTTACTCTTGGCTTCCTGATCTACCCAGCGAGGAGCAAGCAGCCTCATGCTCTGTCCCCTGCAGTTTAGAGCTACCATGCCTCCCTCCATGGTGACCTGCATTCTCACAGGGCGAGCCACAGCAACAAGGAGGGTGATATAATAATCTTACAAGCACTTGCAAAAGGGTAAGTGCCATGTATGAAGCTCCAGAGCCTTATCTAGAGGAAGCCACAGACACAGGCCTCGTGGGCACTGACCTGGGAGAGGAGACTATGGGGAACAGAGGCCATTTTCCATGGGAAACAGTGGGGAGTCTGCTTGAAGTGTTTCTAGGGTGAGTCAGGTGACTGCCTAGTGGGGAGTACACTGTCCTTTACAAACTGACCTAAGAGGGGTTCCATGGTCACTGAAGGGCACCAGTGATAACCCAAAAAGCAAGTGTAAAGAAGTTTCCCGACAGCTAAATTTATTCTGTGATTCTGACCTTTCTTGAACGTTTTCGCAGGCCTCAGTTTGTTTTTCTACTATTACATAAAACTTCAAATATACCTGAGGCTAGCCATTTTTGTTTACCTTACTAACAGATAATTTTTTTAAAAAAAATCTGGAAATATTCTGTGTTGGAAAGCAAGAGTTGAGTTTTCCTGCTTTGAGAGTGGAACTAGATAGATCAACAGAATTAATGTCGATAACAAGGGTTACTTATATAGATGACTGAGTGAAAGATGCAGACTCAACACACCCTTTAGAAATCACCCTTGACAGGATCTACTTTGTGTAAATTTCACCTTCAAATCAAAATAAAAATAGAGCTCAATAAAATTCTATAAAATTGTCTATGAACCAAGCAGGCCACAAACAAAAGAATTCACATGTGAACATCAAGATAGCAGCAAGAAGGCTTGCTGTGTCCCTGTCGCTCCAGAGGAGGCTGCTGTACTTCCTGTCACCACCCTGCTAAGGCAGCAGAGCAGCCTGCTCCTGAGCTTCCTGCTTCCTTGGCTGCTTTGTTTAGACTTATGCTTGAAAAAGGTGAAGGATAGAGACCAGAAGGATGGCTCAGTGGGCAGAGCACTGCCCTGCAACCTGATGAATGGAGTTTGATCCCTAAAACCCACAGAAGGTGAACAGTTGAGAACTGGCCCTCACAAAGGTGTCTTCTGACATGTGTCATGGAGTGTGCTAGCATAAACACACACACGCACACACACACACACATGCACACACACGCAAGAACAAAAACTAGAATTAAAGAAATTTAAATGAAAGTAAAATGTGTCCCAACATGATGGAAGTGTTTCATGGACCCTTAGAAGACCCCTTAGACCCCGGGAAGAAATGACTAGTTTTCAAAAGGGAGCGAAAACACCAGTGCTGTCGGAAAATCTGAAAGCATGACATCAATAAGTGCAGCTGAGAGTGTCACCACAGAACATGAACACACTGTATGCACATGCATATATACAAAGAGTTCTTTTCAACTACTTTGTCCTTTAAAGTTCAAGTGCACCATCTCTGGAGGGGGTTGGCTACAGTACCACTCAGATGGAGGTGAATATATGTTTGCAGATCCAGGCCAAGGTGCTGCAGGATAATGATGTAACTGGGAGGAAAATATGGTGTGCTTTATATATATACTGGTATATAGGTATACCATATATATGGTATACCATAAATATGTATACTTTATACATATATACTGTATCATACAAATATCAATAGACTTTCTTTTTGAAAGTATGTGTGTGTATGTGTGCACACATGTTCATGTGTGTGTGGATAAGTATGCAGTGGAGGACAGAGGACAACCTCAGGTATTCTTTTCAGGGACGTCATATATGTCCTTTGAGAACTGGCCTTGAATGCACCAATTAGGCTAGACTTGCTGACTAGTGAGCTCCAGGGCTCCTCCTGTCTCTACCTCCCCAGCACTGGATTACAAGTGTATACCGCCACACCCTGGCATTTCCACATGGGTTCTGGGGATCAAATCCAGGGCAAGCGCTTTAGCAACTGAACAGACCAGGTTGCTGTGGGCACCTAGCACCCCTGAGCCATCTCCCTAGTCCCAGGTAGGCTTTCTTTCAGCTTGAATTAAAAAGGGATATGACAAGAATATTTCTCTTTTGCTCTTTTGAAAAACATACAAATTACATATAAATTCCATTCTGATCCTGATATTACAACCCCTCTCTAAAGAGTAATACAGTACCTGTCTTAGAACTGGAGTAGAATACAAGATAGAGTCTCAAACAAAAATCAAGTACCTCCCTAACTGTTCAACGGTTAGGAGCTCAGCTTATCAAAATGCTGTTTTCTTTTACCTGACCAGGTCTACCAGGCCAGCCTGAGACCTTTCAACAGGCCTGTTCCAAACTGCATTCAGAAGGAAGGCGATAACTGCCCCCTTAACACCCAGTCCTACACTGGGTCATTAATCACCTGCCCCAAGTCCTCTAGGTTTCCTCTTAAAATACTTGGATTCAAAAAGGTGGCAGAAAACGCCTTAGGCTGGAGATCAGCGCCTAGGCATGACACCCAACCCTCTCTAACCCTAGATTTCATCACAGAGGCAGCAGGACAGAAAGGCACGGGGAGTGGACAAGACCAGACACTTTCAGGTTCATTAAATGAAAGAGTGAAATTTCCTTCTAGCCAAGAGACCCTAAACCACAGAAGAGTCGGAAACAACCGTGAGAGGAATTCAGAAGGCAGTGAGTGAGTGACAAGCCAGTCTTTTGAAAACCAACAGGCACTTCAGAGAGATGAAGCTGCAGTACTCTACCACCTGAACACGAGATAAAGACAAGAGATGCAGGACGATTTGCTGAGAAGACACCAAATGTAGAACTATGTGCCCTGTCCCAAGAGGTCTACACCCGTTTGTCCATTTGATGATGACAAGTTTGTGAACTCAATTCTAGGAATGTTTTTGTTTGTAATGAGGACATAGTGTGTTTCTACCCATAGAACATTCATCTACAGTACTAGAGAGTTCCAATGGCTCAACATTCCATCTGGAGATTTTGTATTATGTATTTAGGACCACAACGAAACATCAAGTGAACGAACAGACAATGGGGGATTTGTAATTGTGCTAAGTTTATAATGAATGTGTGGGCATGTAGAGTAAGAGTCTAGAGTAAGAGTCGGGACGAGGCTCTGCCAAGCGCTTCTGTGATGAACTCTGAGACAGCTTAACAGCCGATTCTGGGAGGGATTCCACATGGAATCCTGTCTGGACTGTTGGCAACCAGCAAAGACAGACAATTACTCCAGGCCAAATGCAAATGGTTATCTGACTGAAACTATCTACTGCTTAAAAAGGCAAAAATGAGAATGTGTAAGTTTTCTTTGGTGGAGGGAAGTATTTCCTTAAGTGTAGTCTAGTATGAAAGTAATGAAGCCTCTTTTGAAAATGTAGACATTTGATGATTTCCAGCTCCGTCAAATTCTCCTCAGGAGGAGGAAAGCAGCAAAACAGAGGTTGGGAGCCTTCGAGGTGTCCACTGGTCGAGCGGCTGCTGTTGTCACGGTGACGCAGCCAACCCAGAGAGGACAATTATAGGACAGCAAGCTCCAAGGTGGAGTTCAGGTGGCTGTGTGAGAAGAACGCTGGGATGCTTGAGACCACAGCAACCACCAATTTCTCGGTATAAACTCCCCTTGCTCCTGCTAAACACAAAGGAGAGCTGAAGTGAGCTCAGGCTCCTTCGTGTGCGCGTCTCAACCTCAGAGAGCACAGGGCGGAGTTTTTGGAAACTCCTGGCTAATTGGATGTGCAATCCTGATGTAACTATATTCCAAGTAGCTGTGCCAATTAAAAACTTCCCAGTTGAGATGGACTCTTTCCCTTGGGACCGTCATTATGTGTTTCTAAAGCTACAAGAGATGTGGTTTCTAGGTCCTATCTGTGGATTGGTTCCCACAAGATTCACCCTGCTAGGATTCTATGCATTTTACATTATTATTTCTTATGTTTTTGTGGCTGACAAAGAGGACAGCAAATTCATTATAAGTATAACTTGGAATAATTACCGAGTCTGATGTCTTTTTGCAATGACCACAAGTGAATTTAACCTCTATCCAACTAGGGTTAGGACAAGTTCCACTCTTCCATTCTTTTACACTGGGAAGCTCCTGCTAGTGTAAAATTTAGTTGTATTTTCTTTTGAAACAGAGACCACATACTACTTAGCCAACTGGCAAAGGTGTATTAACTACAAAAAGGAAAAAAAAGTTTTGAAGCAGAAGACAATGGCAAAATGGCCATATGATTCTACCAGAAGCCACTGCTGTGGCTAATATACAGCAAAAGCTTTACATCATTTTACCCAAGAAAACCATTGCAAATATGCACCAGCGACTGCAGCAAAGACTGTTGGGAAAAGTTGTAAGGGATCTAAATACTGAGTACACCATGGAATAGCCTGTGAATGAGAAAACAAAGTCGCTGGTGACACCGTATGTCCTTGTTTCCGTGAGGGGACAGTCAACACTAAGAAACAAACAAAAAACCAATTAAGCAAACAATAAAACCCCAAAACTCTCTTAGATACAGTGATACACTGTGTGAAGAAACCATAAATATCCCTCTGACAAACCTAGATCACTGCTTTCTACAAAAACAGAACCACATATATGTAACCCATATATATAATTTAAAATTTTCTAGTATCCACATTTAAAATAAAAATATATTTAAATTAATTTTAATAACTGTTTCCTTTACCCAATATACACCAAATATCCTCATTTCAACCTGTAATGACTATAAAAAGGCAGCGAGTAGGGCAACATTTCCCACAAGCACTTGCGATCTGGTGTGTGTCTTACCAAGGCATCTCTACTTGGACCGGTGGGTGCTGGCTGCTGTCGTCTGGCCAGACCCAGATGGTTTTGGGGGCTGGTGTCTCTTTCCTGGTTTAACATGTTCCTTGCTGTGACAGACAGCAGCTTGGCATCATTCCTGTCACAGTGAAAGTGAGTTCACTGCTATCTTACGCTGATGGCAGTCGCTTTAAAGTGGGTACAAATCATTAACATAATCTGACTCCTACACTTGCTCTGCTTGCTGTTAATGCTGGCTGTAAGGGTGATAACCACTCACCTTTTGGGACTGATCTTTGAGACCCTCTGAACAGCAATATCTGCCTGAAAGTCCTAGCTGTGTTTCCTTTCCGCTTGCTGAGCAGGGTTCTATATCAGGCTGCATCTTGTGGACAGTCAAGCACTCCCCTAGTTCTTCCTTGGTCATTCCCAGTGCCTGGGGCTTCAGCCGCAGGCTAAAGTTTACAACTTTTCCGTATAATCTTTGCCGCAATCACCTTGTACGTGAATAGCATATATGATATGAAATCCCATGTTAGAATGGTAGACAGTCCACATTTGTGGGCTATGGGATCGCTCTACTGATAGAGGTGCCTACCTGCCCCTAGACCTGATGAACAGAGTTTAATTCCTGGGACTAATTTAAAGAAAGGAAGGTGCTGACTGCCATAAGCTGTCTTGTCTGTAAGTCTGTCATGACTCTCTCTCTCTCTCTTTCTCTCTCTCTCTCTCTCTCTCCAAAAGATTTAAGAAAAAAGAGACCAAAACACTGGAAAAGCAGCCACATTTACTATCTAAGAGAAAGAATAATTTTTAAAAATCTGAGTAAGTCTGAAGCTAGCCAGCATAGCATATCTGGGATTTCTGTGTATCACCAATTTCACATCTGAACCCCATGAAACTAGGGAAGCAACTTGGGTGGCCACTAATCAAGTATTTTTCTTGTGAATCAGAAAAGGGTATCTTGAGGGAAGGAGCCAGAATCTTAGATTGAGGGCTTGGTGAAGGAGGCTAAGCTGGACTGAGCCTCACTGGAAAGCTGTCTTCTGTAGGTACCAATCTCCTCAGTTGTACAGAGTCCCAGGAGCAAAGCCTTACCAGGCACCTAGCAACAGGCAGAGCTAAGAGCCATGGAGACGGCAGTCTGTCTGTAAGTTACGAGTATTCTTTAAGCACCTCAATATCTGGAACTAGCTGGTGGTCCTTACTATACATATATCATGAATTAAAGAGAACATTTTTTATAAATATTTATGACGTACATAAAAAGGATTCCATGGGTTGACACAACTGGGAGTGTTGGAGCTTGTGGATCATGCAATTTTGAATTCTTCTGTTACTATAATAGTAACAAAACATAGAATATAGAATGGGGCACTCAACTTTATATGCTTGATACTAAAAAGTTACATTATAATCAATGATCTATTTAAATATGGTCTAAATGAAAATGCCTATTAAACTCATCATGAACAAATCTGGTATTTCTGCATATCAGAATCACAAGAATCCTACACCATCCATCCTTCTTCCACCACCCATCTATCCACTTACTTCCCTTTACTCCTCAAATATATTTTAATCTTGTTAGGGGTAGGAACTATGTCACATGCATCTTTTTTTAATCTACTATCTATCACAATGCCTTTTAAATGACAGGTGCTTAAAAATGGCAGTTGAACTGATAGTTTTTCATTTAAAAAGAATTAAACTGGAAAGAAAAGCCATGATTCTAAGAGATGGAAAAGTGAGAACACAAGCAAACCAGGTACACACACACTGAGTAGACGGGAGGGGAAGGAAACAGCCTTGCTTACATCCCTCTTTGTGCTGGGTGGAAGCTGTCCAGGAACTCTACACACGTCACCCCACTTCATCTTCATGGCAGGATCATTATGATCCCCATCTTATACAAGAGCACCGAGGCCAGCCAGCAAAATCAGCATGTCCAGCCAGCCTCAACTGACGCACAGACAGCCAGGATTTGCCCAGGCCTTATCATCAGCTCACACCCATTTCCTCCCATCCTAGACAGAAAATGGTCCAAGGAAAAGCCAAGATGCCGGTTTGTATAGGCTGTATGCTGTCCAGGTGAGAAGTCATATGTCCCTGCTCTCTGTGACCTGTAACACAGCTCTTTTCTTATAGTCTTGAGAGGAATTCTACATTGATGACCAAGTCATTTTAATATTACTGTTCAGTAAAAATTTTCAGAAAAATATATACTTCAAGGTCTAATTCTTTTGAAGTTTTTGATAATGAGAGCTTAAATGTTAATTCTTGTGTTTCTGGTGTAGCTGGAAACAAACACATCAAAACCATGTTGATACTCTAAAGCCACTTGTGGTGAACTACAAGATCTGGGAAGGACATTTATAAATTAGTTCTTGTTACAATTCCAGGATCTGGGACACAATGGTGTATTTATCACACACTGTTGGGTGTCTTTTCAGAAAGGTTCCCACTGAATGATCCAAACCAGCAAAATGAATGTATGTAGAAGCCCAGTGGTCATGCACGTTCAATACATACAAGAGTCTCTACATTCACAAATGGACAATAGCCACCATGATTGAATTATAATAAGGTATAGTTATTGAAATTAAGACTAGTTTCTAGTGTTTTATTATTATATGAAGTATATTTTAATATATATATATATTTATATATATATATACATTAATGATGTCTGGATCATCATCATTGCTCACTGCACATACACAATATTCAGAATTCTAAGAAGCACTATCTGTCTTTCCCTTTAGAAACCCCTTCTGATGTGTTAGTCATTCTCATTCACAGATATGACTAGACATTCAGGAGGAAAATGTGGTGCATTGTCCTCCACAGCTCCAAATGAATCAGCTTCTGGTGACTCAATGCACAGTTTAGTAATCAACCAAGAAGCGGAGACTGGTTCACAATAGGATTACTTTTGATTTTCAGCCTCCTTCTTATCTTTTTCTAATTTCTCATGCACATATATTGCTTTTGAGACAAACTATGCAAACATACTATCTCCTTTGCTACACTAGTCAGAGAATCCTGGTCTACATATTTTAAAAACAGTGAGGCAATCATTTGAATATACATCTGATTCTGTACAAGACGACTGGCAGCTTTTACAAGGGCCATGGCTGAGCTCATGTTCTCGTGGTAAACATGAGAGTAACATATTAGAGAGAAGAATTTCCCAAAGCACACACCCAGGAGGCCCACACTTGTGGCCTCGGTCCTCTAAGGAGAGCAGACACACAGCAGCTGACCTTAGAGTATGTGAGCAAAGGGGAAGAAAGGAGGGGCCCTCCCCCCGGAAGCAGTGGGAGAAATCTCAGGAGACTGAAGCTGGAAGGCGCCAGTGGTGCCCAGAACACAGCTGAGGCAGGTGCAATCCAACAGAACTGCCGGAAAGGGTGAAAACCAAAATCACAGTGCAGCCTCGTAAGACACGGGCACACTATAGAAAAAGAAAACAGAAAGAGCCCTTGGGTCCTGATTCCAGTGAGGAGAGAACGGTTTTTAAATCATACAAAGACCTCTAGCTAGTGGCAACAGCACAAAACTTCTTTTCAAAAACAAAACAAAACAAAAGAAACAAACAAACAAAAAAAAACATTGTTTTAAAATGGCTAATTTTCCCATCCGAAATGCTTCAAGGACTCTGGTGTGAGCACATGGAGCGAGGCTTCAGAGTGAAGGAGTGTGTATGACCTGTGACTTAGGCTGCATTCTGCTCTTAGAGGAGACTGGGCTGAGCATTTACAGTCAGCAGGGGCCTGGAAGATGAGAAAGCACAAACAGCTTTCTAGATGTCTTTCTGGTTGGGCTTCCTTACTTTGCATTACACATTTCGCTTCACTGGTTACTGTAAGAGCTACTAATGATTCTGCTACACGGACACATCTCTCAGAAGATTATTTTGCCTCTGTGTTTCATGTATCATGCCACTTATTAGCAGTAGCTTTTTTTGTTGAGAAAGATTCAGCTATTTGAGATAAATCTCGGCAACTGACAGCAACACCAAGTTACTCAGAATCCATGCAATCTCAATGTAATCTTTGAGAAACAAGTTACTGTCTCTTGATTTCATAGGCACTTTTTCTAGGTTTTAAAACTCAGTATGGAAAACACGAAATGAGACTTATTTGCCAATGCTGGACCGACCAATGACTTAGGCAATGACTTGCCATGCTTACGAAACTTGTCTTTGGGAGAGTCTGAGCTGAACATGTTCAGTCCCTTCAATACCATTAGAAAGCTACACAAAGTTCTTTAATTTGGTTGCAAATGTCTGAAAACACATGACTGGGTTAGACATAAAAGTCTCACTTCTGATATTGCTTTACAATGAATTACTCACACGTCTCGAAGTGAATTTGAAGTCAAGATGTGGGATAAGATTCTAAGGCCATTTTGGTGTGCCTTGCTGGTTCAGTTGATGACAGAAAGTTGATAGTGACACAGCTCAAATGCTCTACTCCTCCCTCATTAGGCACACCCCTTTCTAGATCTCCCTCTGAACCAGGAAAGTGTCCTCAGATAATAGCTAATTTGCATGTCTCCTTCTGTGGTACCCTAATGAGATTCAGAGATTTATCCTCCCAATTCTGCTTTATTTGTAGACTCTGAACTTCCCACTTTACAGGGAATACTGGGTTCCCTTGACCCTTTGGGTGTGCCAAGGAGGATTCCCTGCTCTGCAGTTGACCCCAGGAATCAGCTTCAGTTTGGGGACTGGGCTGGGGGGCACACCTTCCCCAGCTGCAGGAGCAGTGAGTGTCCAGAAAGAGGAAGTGACTGCAGGGCAGAGACTAGAGAGAAGCATTTCTCACAGCATCATTTGCAATGATAAAGAAAAAAAATGGAAATGACTTGAGCATGTAGAAATCATTAATAATGCCATATTGCCCACTCAAGTAAAATTAGTATAGGTTTTTGAAGAATATTTAATGCCATTAAAAAGTTTGATTATACTATTAAGTAAAAAAGCATGTATGTGTTTAACATAGTTCTTTTCAGATAAAAGTATTATTCACCCATCTGCTTGTATATATACATATTAAGACAATGCCTCACTCTGTAGCCCACACTGGCCTGCAACTCTTATTAGCTCTGAGGTGCAGGGATAACAGGTGTGTGCGTATGCACACCCTCCTACTCTCACACACAAACATATACACACACTCCCCCAATCCCAAGAAAACAAGCGACCTTACAATCTTCTAAGAGCAAGCTTATGATGTAAAATGAAAGAGAACGCTTTATAAAAGGGAAGAAGAGGGGCTGGAGAGATGGCTCAGTGGTTAAGAGCATTGCCTGCTCTT
>LOJH01000358.1:1545-21973 GCA_001685095.1 Ellobius talpinus | reverse complement strand
TTCAGGCATACACACAGACAAAATATTGTATACATAATAAATAAATATAAAAAAGGGAAGAAGAACAGCATGTGAAATGGACTAAGTCAAGTATGTACTTAGACAGGAACAGGACCATGATTTCAGGTATGACATCCTATTAAGTGGTTACTGAGGTCCAGTTATGTTATTAGTCATTCCTCTAAGACGTGGGTTTTTATTTCTAAGCTTTCAAAGAAGCTAGGTATGTACGAATGTTCTTATGAATCATTGTTTTGTAGAAACTTAGAAGTTTTTCCTTTCCATGAAGCAGTAGACACATAATAATTTCTCTAGTTTGGAAGACACCATGAGTATTTCCTTAGGGACCAAACCACAATGCCAGGCCATACCAAGAAAAAGCCTACTGACAGTTGGATGAAAACGTTTACTTTAAATTATCCAAAGAGGAGTAAAAGCTGGGATCAAGAATTCTTTTCTACAGAATCAGATTTCCAGTGAAGATTCTTACAGTAAAATCAGTGTGCCCATCAAAAGACCTACTCCAACAGTTGCTCTGCATTTCCCAAATTCTCTATCATTTCAGAGGGAGGAAAGATTAAATCTACACTGTAAGGGAAAACTGGCTTTGTTAACGTGGGACCACATTTTGCGGTCCCGCCATAGCCAATGACAGCCATAGGTCTGTCTTAGGTCTGCATCTGGAACCTGAACCAGAGCAATGGGCCCTCAAGTTCTAATATTAAGCCCACTGGATTACTGGTTCTAATTAAGAACAGTGTTCCTGGCTCACACAGAGTTATTAATGTGCATTACTGCTATTACGGGAAGCTTTGACCTCTGCTCTGAGTCACCTGGAGTAAAACTTAATTATCACAGGGAGTGGGAGTGAAGATGACGGGAGATGGCTGCTCTTGGGGCATCTGTGATTGTAAAGTACTACTTGATACTATTTGCTCCACCATTACCATGGTAATTACAGAAAACCCCTTACTGAAATCTAAAAATAATTCACCCAGAATCTGAGACCACAATGTATCTTTTCATGTGTTATTAATTCAGCAAATTATATGGTATATCTTTCAAAGCTCTAGAACATGAGCTACAAGAAACTGAACTTGAGTGAAACTAGGCTGATGTCTGAAACAACGCAACAGGACCTGCCAATATATGTTTAAATTGCATATTCAATTTGCTATTCTATCCCTTGCTCTCCAAATCTGTACCCCTATCTTCTAGGGGTTATTCTATATTCTTCTAATGGTTATTCTTGATTATTGCATGATAAACTTTCATAGAAGTAATTAATTAGAAATCCGAAGATCTTTGAACTAAGGTAATGGCTTTTAGTCTTTCCTATTTGAAAATTATATTTTTCAAAAGTCAATGTGAAATCAATGAATTGATTCAGTTTGATATTTTAATTACAAAACTACTAACTATCTCCCAGTCCTTACAGCAGCTAGCAGGCAAAAACAGGTGAGCAGTAAGCAGGACACTGGGGATACAGCAGTAGGTGTCCCCACCAAAAGGAAACAGCTTGTCCTGCAGGGATTGTAACTTCAGACTAGGCACTTACCTTCCTGCATTCTCTCAGGTTGGCTGCGGTCAAGGGGAGAAGGCAAGAGGCACATTTCTTCATGCTCTCCTCCTTCTGGGATGTTTCTGATGAGCACTTTCATCTATTATTCTAACACATGGAAATAACTTGGGTGTTCTACAAAAACGCAAGCTACTCTAAAGGAGGATACCAAATTTTCATTTTTGACAAGTATATTGAAATGGCAAAGCATTTCTGAACTAAATTGTTTGATAACTATCTACTCAGAGCCTACTATGTGTCAGCAATCAGTGTCAATGCCAGCCAGGACAGAAAAGAAAACCCGTATGCCAAGACAATTGGGTCAATATTAGGGGCAATGGCTGAAACACAAGCTTCCGAAACGTGCTTTCATGTAGTAAGTCTCCTCTTGATACGCTGCCATGCTGCACTTCTCTATTTAATGCCACTTTAACCTCGTTTCATTATCTACACTGCAAACATTCACGAAATTCTGAATGCGCTGCAGACACTCTCTCTGCCTGCTGAGCCTACTACCAACATAAATGGCAGCATTATTTGGCACAATGCCTGATGAACAGTTAGACGCTCAAAAATAAGACCAGACAGGTGACCCAAACAATGGCCATCAATAATATCTTATAGAAACATCCAGCTTTGTGTGCCGTGAGGCTGGTGGTCTATGTGGCATCTAGGACACATACAGTAGCTAAACATAAAACAGAATCACAGCACTGTTTCGCTATCTCACTAAAATGACCACTGAGCCTCAGGAAGATTTGTTCAGAGTCAATTTTAGTTCCAGTAGGAGTGAAGAGTGAGCTATGTTCCTCCCTGTTGGGAAGCCCCATGCTAAGCCGAACTCCCTATGGGACACTCAGGCTCTGAAGCCTAACTCTAAGACAGACACAAGACAGCAGCAGCTCAGAAAAAGAGGCCTCAGCAGACATTTCCACACCATGTCTTCCTGGTTTCCGGAGACCAACTGGAAATACAGGAGGTGAATGGAAAATAAACTATCAGCATTTAAAGGCAGAAGGAGTCAGCCCACAGGAAGGATGTTAATGTCCCAGGACCATGACAAGTTCCTCCAAGGAGAACTGAAACCACCCATTTCCACGAAAAGTGAGACTCGAAGTAGGGACCATCAACTCATCTTCTGTAGAACACAATCTCACTTCCATGTAAGCTTAAAAGCTTACTTAAATGTTGCTCTGGGTTCATTTCTATCCAACCCTTAGAAGTAACTGGCAGATCCTAGGCCTCCAATCAGGGGTATTCTGTTTCTGAGCTAATTTCATATGTTCTGTCTTTTACTTATCCTTGGAACAGACATATTAGGTAAGTTACATCCTTTTTAATCTATCCATGCATGCATGCATGCATCCATCCATCCATCCAACCAACCATTGGTTTTTCCAGACAGGGTTTCTTTGTGCAGACTTGGCTATCCTTGAACTCGCTCTATAGACCAGGCTGTCTTTGAACTCATAGACTTTGCCTCTGAGTGCTGGGATTAAAAGCATGTGCCATCATTGTCTGGCTGTAAGTTACATCCCTAAAAACTCCATTAAGGGATCAGAGGCGGCCCTAACACCCTGCCTTGGTCAGGGGCTATGTATGTTCTCAGGTCTGGACCTCAGTTTGGTTCTTGACAATTCTTAACCAAGGACAGGCAACGATACTATTTACCATCACAATTCTCCTCTTTAGCATGGAAAAACTAGCCCTGATGTGAGCCTAAGCATATCCAATGTCTGGCATGATACAGAAATGGAGGGCAGCAGCCAGTGAGCCTACCTGATGGCGTATGCAAGCCTAAACACCTGATCATTCTTTCAGAGTAGTTGTCTACATGGCAATTTTCCCAAGATGGGCATTTTGGTTGCCGAAACTATAGAGAGCAAGGATCTGAGGACATACACAATCCCCACAGACAATGTCCCAATCACCTTCCCATGTAGTCAGGCTCAGCCTGAGCACCGATGCTGTAAAGCTGGCTCACACCACCCTCTTAAAGCACAGCTCACCAACATGGGAATGGGATAGAAGCAACCACCATGCTAGAGACTGAGTGCTCACTCTTAGGACTCACATCATGACTGGAGCTTCCCATTTGTCTTGAGCTACTCTTCAAAGCGCAGACTTTGAAAGCAATTCAAAGCCAGGAAAGAGCTGGAGAGGAAAAGCTATTCTTATTTCACCCACTGACAAAATCTCTTGAATATTACAAGGTTCCAAATGAAACTTCTTAAAGCAACCTTCCACAAACCACCAAAGCAACAACACATATTTGTTCATTTAGGTTATTTAATAAACTTAAGTACAATGTAAATATTATATTGAGGGATGCTTCAAAAACAAAGCATTGCAAGAAAAGATGACAAAATAAGACTGTTTCCTAGAAATACTTGAAAAGAAGTCCCACTGCTATTAGTAAAACAAACAAACAAACAACCCCCACTCCCACAAAACCAGTGTAAAAGCATGGTCAGAGAGTGACCCTTTGTGTTTTAAATGAAGTGTCAGGGCTAGGATGTAGCCGAGTTGGTAGACTGCTTGTCTAGCTTGTTTGATATCCTAAGTTGAACCCCACCACCTCATAAACATGGTGAGACACGTCTTTGCTCTCAGTACTAAGGAGATGAAGGCCACAGCATTAGGTTCAAGGCCCCCTCAGATACATAGTAACTTTGATACCAGTCTAGGTTACATGAGATTCTGTATGAAGAAAAAAGAAATGAAACTGAGTATCAGAGACAATCTGAATGACTGAACTAAAAGGAGAAAATTGTTTTTAGTATCAGTGCCGGAGTGAGGCCAGGGATGTGTTTTCCTTTCCAAGGGCCAGCAATTAAGCATTTGGAGTATGAGAGCAATATTCTACTGTCCCTGTAGATCTAAGAATCCATGAGGTTTAAAGCTTCGTTGAAAACCCCAACATTGTTGTTCACAAGGTACTCTGAATCACATAACAAACCAAAGCAAATCCAACCTTGTCCAAACACACACAAGGTTTTATACAGCAAGTGTTCACAGGTCATAACACCACACTATGCTTCTTTATTGAAAAGCTACTTTGACCTTATTTTTATCCCTGCATAACATCCTTGTGCTATCCAGTGATGCAAGAATATTACCACGATAATGAACTTCACTGATAGGAAAGAACAAGTGAGATTGCAAAACTAGAAAATTATTCTAAGCAGGATAGTGGTGAACACAAGACCACAGCAAGACTAATTAATTAGTTCATCCCTAGAGGACTAGACATACAACCAAGCCAGAAAACAGTATGGATGAAACCAACTTCCATGTCTATACAATGGCTTCTACTCATAGTACGAGTAATTTCCAGCTATAATTTTACCTATCTATAAAGCCATAAGAAAGCATTCTCTCATGTACTATCACATGAATTATGTTTCCAAACTAAGAAATTTCCTTGCAATTCATGGTCAGTTCATCTAACCCAACAGCATACCAGAGAGGCTGCAACACTCTTGACCTTGTTTGGATGGCATGTTTATACTTCATAAATCCCTTTCACATTCATTATCTCAATCTTAATTTAATGCTCATGGTTGAGAACGAGGCTAAAATAAACAGTAAAAAGAATCAGACACTTTCCACTTCAGGAAGAATAGGGGGATGAGACAGAGGATGACTGTGTCTGAGCTTTGACCCTTTGAGAACAGAACCATGGCCAGCATAGTAATTGTCTCTACTGTTATTACTTAAAACAAGTTTTTTTTCTAATTGTTACTCAATTAAAGATCATTATTCTATCTACTGCATATAATATGCAGAAAGAAAGGAAGTTATTATATAATGACCTATACTGCCTAATATTTTGCTAACAACACACATTCAATACCCAAATGTTCTCTATAAGATACTTCAAAAAGGCAACCCACTTAAAATACTGTCAGTAAGAGGAACACAAAAATTTCTAGGTGAAACTTCCCATTACTTTATTTTGCAAAAATAAAAACTGTATGCACTCCAGGACCAAAAGCAAGTTGGGAAGAAAAGGGTTTATTGGTTTTCACTTCCACATCGCAGTCCATCCCTGAAGGAAGTCAGGACAGGAACTCAGGGAGGCAGGAGATGATGCAGGGGCCATGGAGGGGAGCTGCTTCCTGACTTGCTCATCCTGCTTTCTTACTGAGTTCAAAACCACCAGCCCATGGATGTCACCACCCACAAGGGGCTGTGCCTTCCCACACCAATCAATAAGAATATGCCTTACAGTAGGATCGTATGGAGTCATTTTCTCAATCGAGTCTCCCTCCTTTTAGATAATTCTAGCTTGTGTCAACATAAAACTAGCCTGCATCCATCTCACATTCAAACATATAAGCTTGTATGTATGCAAACGTGTGCATACACACGAGATACACAGGTATCTGCACATGTATAAGAGTTTGCCTATGCATGTACATAGTCTCAATTAGCTTATAAAGCAACAGAGTAGAAGATAAAGATCTAAGAAGCCTATGACAAGGATATAAGACACAAAGACAAAACCAATGCAGGAATGAAATGGCTTTGACAGGAATCTACTGTTTGAAATGTAAGATTTCTCCCTGTGGTGGCTGAGTCTGAATAGTTTGTTTATCCGATGACTATCAACTGGGGCTGATCAAATACAGGAAAATGACCTGGAGACAAAATGCCTGACTGACAAGAAGCCTATCTCAAGCTGTTCTACTGCACACACATAATTTGATGATGACTGGCTCTGATAATGTCTTTAAAAGTAAAAGTGTTAACTATCCCGAATCATGTAGAAAGAAAATAGATTTCAAAGTATCCTGTCGCCTTGAAAACCACAATAAGGTAAAATTCCACAATCAGAAACCCAGATTAATTAGTGCCATGTACTTTTTGGCGATACTGGAAGATAGTCCAGTTAATGATGATTTGGGATTATTAGTGTTTCGTGGGGGGGTAACAGGAAAATAACAAAGAAACTGAGACTAGTGAAGGTTCTAGTTCTGTAGGAAACAGAGTAGCCCTTCCCTTCTCCTTGTTTCAGATCAGAGCCGGAAGGAATCTGCCTGGAGTTTTGAGCAGTTTTCATCTGGCACGCTGACTGATGAATTAATTACTCTTGGTCCTGCGGGGAGGGAGAGGCTGAATCCAAGCTGGAAGAGTGGCCTCATGGCCATGTTAGCAGCTCCACTGGAGAGGGGAAGGGAGCTAGCATGTGGTCACTTGACTGCTGTTTCCTGTTCTCTGGTTCAGTTTGCTGATGTCACCAGGGAAGAGAGGTGGCAGCTTAAAGTGCTGGTTCCTTGTTTATCATCCTTTAATCTGTTTAGTTACTGGTGACTTGCCTTACAATAAAAATTAATTGATGCTACAGAAACACATAAAACAAGATAACAGTAAACAGACAAGAAAAGCAGGATGAGGGAGAAGGGTGTGTATGACGGGGGGGCAGTATTAAGTCTTTCTTTGCCAAGGTCATTCCTAACACCGAGTAATCTGTATCTGCAGCAGCAGAGTAATTGATTCTATCTGGCCATCAAGATATACTTCAAGATATAATTTGGGCTCTAAATTTACATTCCAATCTTCCTTAGTGACATACATAGTCATTCCATTCATTAATTAAAAACTACATACCAATAAATATACCTGCTTATAAAACCCCCTGGCAAGTTGTATAGAGTGATTTTTTAATCATGTATGTGTTCAGTGTCCATGGGTACCCACATGGACACACCTGCATGTGTGTGTAAGATGGAGGATAACCTCGAGGGTCGTCCTCAGGAGCAGTGCCCACCTCCTTTGAGATGGGGTCTTTCATTGTCTGATGCTCACCAGTTAGGCTAGACTGGATGGCCAGCAAGTCCTAAGCATCCACCTGTCTCCACCTCCCCAGTATTGGGATTAGAAGGGTACAATCATAACAGCCATTCTTATGGGGTTCTGGAAAACTGCACTCCTGTTACAATCAGATGCTTTATTGAGCCATCCCCCAGCCTCTGCACAGTACAAAGATTTAAGGGTGGTATCTTGACAAGTGAGCAAGTGAGAAGTGCCAGGAGAGGGGGGATGTGAAGCCCAAGCTTAGACGGAGGCAGCATGGTTTCTTCACAGGATGGTAAAGACAGGCTGCTTAGAAGGTGACCCACGCAGGGTCTTAAGGAACAGATAGAGGGAGTCAGGGGCAGGCGGAGAATACAAGTCCAAGGACTGGACAGCAAAACTAGATCCGCTGTGTAAATGAGCACTAGAGAGCTCTCCATTGCTGGGATGGGAGAGTGGAGGAAAGGTCAGAAAAATCATGGGGAAAGGGCAAAGAGCAGACAGGGCCTAGAACCACAGCAATCTTTGTGGAAGTCTCACTGGAAAAAAAAACACAGAAGGTGTGCAAAAGCCACGTGGAATAGACCAAGACTGCTTTGTCCTACACAGTATTCGGACCCAGAGCCTAGCTGTGCATATGTGCAGACGTGGACAGCAGTGGAGTACAGTTCAGGCACACGACCAGAGATGTTTATCTTTACGGATCATTGTGGTAAAAAACATGCACAGATATGCTCAGATAGGGACAAGTCTACAATGGTGACACTGTGGCCCCAGCACGCCTAAGACTGCACCTGTGCAGAGGGGCGGGCCACTAATGTGCTGCAGTCTGGGAGGCCTGTGAAAGCATCACCTTGTTCTTCAACAAGGCATTAAATCTCTGCTCTTGACATCACTTGCTGGTGGGGCCCAGGCAATGGCCCTGAGTCAAACGGTACTAGGGGTCAGAAAATCATCAGATCTGTGGGCAGAACTCTGTGAAGCTGCACAACCAATCCTAGAAAACTCAGATGATGTACCAGTGATGTCTTGGTTGGCCAGGAAGGTGCACGACCAGACACCTGGGGTGGAGGGGTTCTGCTGTATAACCCTGGCTGGCCTATAACTCACTAGGTACATCAGCTGGCCTTGAACGCAGAAATACAACTGCATCTGCCTTCTGAATGCTGGAACTAAAGGTGTGTGCCACCAAGTCCTGTACCATTGTTGATTTTTTTTTCTTAAATGTAACTAAAATACAAGTGCAATAAACCTCTGGGGCTAAAACACATGTCCTAGCTGGGTTCTTTCCTGCCTTCAAAATGAAGAAAGGCAATGAAGTGGGTCCCAAGTACAAATGAGCAAAATCACACACCATATGCACACACACACAGACACACACACACACTTCTTCCTTTCACACTAAAGATGTCAATCAAGCTATGAACTGCTGTGAGGCACAGTTTTGAATGTTTGCTGATTTTAATGATTACTGACAATTCAGAGAAATGTTGTGTATCTACTTTTCTTCTTTGAAGTACCCTTAAGAGAAAGGATCAGATTTCCTGGCCGGAGGAATGGCTGGCCATCAAATGTTTGACACAGCACCAGTCTTCCCAAGGAACCACTCTGATAGAAGAAATGACTGCTATACAAACCGACAAAAGACGATGATCAAGCAATGTTCTTTGACCTACAACTTCAGAACAAGTAGTTGGAGAGCATGGAAAATATTTATGTATACCTCTTCCCTTGAAAAGGTCAAGGGTTCTGGAAAATATATGTGCGGTAGCGCAGGACAGAAATAGAAAGTTAAAGGTGAATAGAAATTAAAGCCAGGACAACATTACTCCCCAGATACAAGAGTCAGATAGCGTAACACCTCTGGACTGCCAACACCGGCTTGGTCTCAACTTAGAATGTTTTAGTCGTCAAAGTAAGAAGGACATATAATTATGAAATTGAGTCTTCATTGAAGAGAAGCCCTGAGCCAAAGGGCGTTTGGATTTTCTCAGCTCTATAGACAGAAGGTACTTCCTCAAGGTAGGAGGGTGGTGGGTGTGTCTTTCTCATAGCCATACCCTGTGTGCAATACCAGTCAAATGACTAGGGCCTGGGATACAGGCAGATAGTTCTAGGGTTAATGTGTAAAGCTATGATGGCTTTAAATCCCACCAGTGAAATCTATGCTCCCTGGAGTGATTATCAAAACAGGCTCTGGGCAGGTACTATATCATCGATTTTCTGGGTTACTATTACCTCTTAACCTTTAAATAGGACAGATAGTAGGAAATGTGGACAAATGGATGACACACTTTAACATGCTGATGACTGCATCTATATATTAAGTTGCCTCATGTGCTGAAACCGGATGAACATGTTTCTTGCCATCTCTTTGGTACATTTGAACTCACACGTGAGTCACTAAGAAAGTTTACTCAGCCTTACTATTTTTTTTTCATTCGGTGAGTTCAAGCCTGTGCATGTTCATTCACATAAAACTGTACCAATGACCTACATCCACATCACTCTCAAACAAACACCAGGCCAGAAGCAGGTACAACTGGTTGGCACAAATCCTTCCAGCATCCAGGGACCAGTTGTATAACAGGGACCAGGCTTCCAGTTGAATCATGATGAAGTGACCTCATGGGACGGCAGGGGTTCTAAGTTTTAGGTGCTCCTGTCTCACTTTTATGTCTACTGTGAAGCCTGTGAACAGCTGTGTGATTAGGAATTTGTAGACACCAAGAGTTCCCATTGTGTCCTCCTTCTAGATCTGATTCATTCAAAAATCTCAGAAAATAGGTTAATAACTGTCAACTGTATCTTAAAACTGAACATGCATGTGATTGGTAAATTCCCAAAAGCTGTACAACCCAAATCAGACCGAGATGTCAGATATTTGACACTCGACATGTCGGTCATTGCTCTGGCGTGACAGCTGTCACCCAGGAGTCCTCATCTCAGATCTGGGAGTTGGCCTCACTGATGTTTGTAAATATTGCACATTTCCACTTACAAAATATGATAAAAACCACTACTTTTAAATGTTTTATGTGAGCTTCTGCTTACTATTTCATTTTACCAGTGTTGGGGGTCCTACTTAAAAATGAAAACAGCAACAGCAAAACAATAAACCTGGTTGGGTCAGTGCTGCTGCAGGCAGACAAGGCCCCGGGCTGGGTGAGTCTCACTTGGACAACAAGGCCTGGCAGTGGAGACACGGTTCCTTCCATTCCTTAGAGAGAAATGGACGTTCAGCTCCTTCACCCTCATGAGCAAGGGCTCGGCTGCATTTGTTACTCAGGAAATTTAAGGAGTCAAATCAAGATCAGCTGTTTCGGAAGACATGAAATTCGCTCTGACATGGACACTTCCTGATCCAGCTTTCTCAGTTATCAACCAGGGAAGGCCCTGCCCCCCCCAGGTCAGAACCTGTTCCTGGGAGGCTTTTAAAAAATGAAACAAATAGATTGCATGACAGCAGAACACAAACCCAAGCCCCTAAATATCAAAAGCCCCTTTAACGCCTTTCGTCCTTGTGAGAACTGTGTGCCACAGACACTATCATCCTGGCTTGACGGGGGTGATGGGTGTGGAGTGACCTGGGCACAAAGAGTTGAGCGGTTTGCTCAAGCAAGGGGCATGGGCAGGTGCGAGGGCCATGGTCTCTCTCTCCTCTGATGCAGAAGCTACAGGAGAGTCTGGACATGCAAAGCTTCGTTCTCCTAAGCACTCCTTATGTTTGTTCTTTCTTTAAAGGGCTGTAGTGGGGTGGGCCAAACACAGAAGTCATCAAGAGGCTGTTTCATAATCTAGTCAAGAGATAGAGAGAGTAAGTACGCCTCAACAATCAAGATACCAGGTTCTTAATTCTAACCAGAAGGGGCAAGAGTTCAATAAATTTTGAAATCAAATGCTCAAACTCTTTGGCTTCAAAAATCTGAGCCAAAATTAATTACTATGTCTTTTAACGGTCAATTACGTAGTATCAAATGTCAGTTTTAGCTAATGAATAAAAGGATGGTATGGAGAAAGTCTTAAAACACAGTCCTCCTTTGTACTGATGACTCACTGATCTCACTACACCCCATACCACAGTCTGCAGGTGCTTAAGGTTCTAATGCACAATATGCATGACTTCCATACTTCATCTCCTGATGACTGATCATACCTAATGCAATGTAAATGCTCAGTTATTAGTTATTATACCACACTTTTCAGAGAATCATGACAAGAAGTGGACACATTCAGCACAGATGCAACTTTTTCTTCAGTTTCAATCTACTCTCGTTTTCATCCATGAGATAACGAAGTCACATGTACGAAGGGCTAGCCACATCATCTAGTGAGCTACATCCATGGAGAAAGAGCTACGTATGAAGGGGCAGTGATGGCTTTATCATTTGTGGCCTGAATCTGGAGATGATCATGATACATGCTGGAAGAACCCTTTATATGCAAATGTTTTCACAGGTTTCGTCTGTTTCCAGAACCAGAAACGTCTGCTTCCTCTTTTCATCTTTAAAGAATCAGCCCCTGGGCCATAACAAAGTATTCTTTGTAATTCTGGCAATCTAAGTATGAGTGTGAAGATTGATGGTTTGACAAGGGGTCATTCCATGCAGAGGGACATTACAGTTTAAAACAGAGACAGGCAGAAAACAAGAAAGATGCTGGTTTGCTCCCTAGAAGCAGTTTAGGCCAACCTAAGCTTGGCGTAGCTTAGAGGTGAGAAAGAGAACAAGACAATCAAGGAGAGGAAATTGGCATCTCTCAGCAGAGCCACACACATGGCCAGGGCTGTTTGTTCTGAGTCTACTTTCTTGCCAATTACAGGTACCCTATTAATGTTCTAGGTAACTCACTTATGTTCTACGTACCCCATTAATGTTCCAAGTACCCCATTTATGGTACTGCAGTGGCACTTCTTCCTTAGATCAAGTTCTCACCAAAATTTCCTCTCAGAAGTGTCCAGTAGTTTGAAGCCAAATGACCCTACTCAAGGAAGCTGCCAGGCTTCTGGAACTTAAAAGCCATTGTTCAACAAGTTAATCCCTCAAAATGACTATATTTTGGTTTGGAGTTTTCGTTGGTTATTTTTGAGTGAGGTTTTGCTTTGGAAGGCAGACTCAGTAATATATTTGCTATGTTACCCAGGCTGGCCTCAAAGCTGTACCAGTTCTCCTGTGTCAGCCTCCCAAATCCTGGGATTATGGGTATGGACTACCAGGTCTGGTACTACTATAAAATTTTAAGAATAATTTCTGGAGAAACACAAATATTATTATTCCCAGCCTCTTGACTAAAATTCTATTGTACCTAGGGTTCAGTGAGCAGTTCATGAACAGGTCACTTACTCCAGATGACAATCATAACGTTTAATTACTAGTCTCTTTTCTGCATTGAAGATTCACCCATGTGGAACTGGTGGCTTACCTCTTTCCATTCAGTTGCTACACTTCAAGGACACAAGTTCAGAAAGCAAGCAAACAGGCACCCAATTTCAACTTTCACCCAAGAGTGGGCAAGTATTTCCAGCAACCATAAAAATAAATGCTTTTCCTTGATCCTCATATCTGTAATGATACCAGACTCTTGGTTTTCTAACCTGGAATCTTACAGTCATCTTCTACTCCTCTTTGCCCCTAGACACACCCTCTATTCCACATTAGTTCAGGGCTAAGCCCCGAGGCGGTCTGAGTCATCCCGACCACCCTCTTTACTCCAAGTGTTCAAGACTGCTCACCACGTCCCCAACTCCCCAACAAACACAAGACAGAGCAGGCAGATGAGGAGGTATCCTCTTCAGTTCTGGGTCTGGGCAGCCCACTGCATTAAGACTCATGCAAAGGCTAGCTTTCCTTGGTCACCCCTATTACATGGGAGATTCCTGTAGCAGCTACAGCTCTACAATCAGTAAAACCCTCCTAAAAGGTGGACAAATGCAACTTAGTGATGGTCCAGCAACATCACCAGCATGGTGTTTATGTTTGCTAACTCAGATAAAAAGGAGACACATCCCTTCTGCTGAAGAATGACTTGATCTGCTTTAATAAAATGTATTATTCCATTCACAAGAAAATTATAATGTTCCTACACAGTCCGTTCTTTTCTAACACAGTGTCAGGATTTGTCAGACAAAGATCCCTAAAAGAATGTTTCTTTTTATCAAACTCTTGCAGGTATCAAGCAAATAACATGATGTACCTTCTCTGTGCTGTGTAATGTCAGGGTGTTGCACGTTAGTTAATCATGAGCTATGTCTCAGTGACCAGCTATGCACAAGGGGATAGCTCTGTTACATATCAGGAAAGACAGATTCTGCCTCTTTTCTCAGGTCTCTGCTCTGAGTTTATGAGTCTGCTGTTTAAGTGGACTTAAGGAGGCCTGTTTTTTTTTTTTTCTAAAAATCTTGCTAAATCTATGATGGCTCTTGCAGGGCCTTCAGGAACAAGTCTTTGTAGATGGCAGCAAATGGAAATGCATAGGCCCTGGCGATGAGAGTAAGCACAAATCAGGAATGCATTCAGAAAACAGCCCTTGGAGCATGCATTTTGGAGTCTGAAGAGTTGGAGTCCAAGTTTCGGCTCAACCATGTTTGCTGTATGATCCTGATCAATAGGAAGGAGGTCTCCTCCAACTTCTTAAAACTTAGGCAGCATTAATGGATGCAAACTGTCTCTGAGGACTGAATAAGTCATTTCCACATACCAACCAGCAACCAGCAAGAATTAAATATAAACTCTGGCAGCAAGGATCATTTAGACATTTATATATAACACATGGATTTTCCACACATGTTTTCTCAAGTTCAGTTTTGTTTGACCCATCAAAATAATTAAGCACATTTGCCAAGTGCCACGTGATCTTTCAGTGCTTTTTTTACAAAATGACCTACTGAGTGTAATTAGCATATCCAGCACCTTAAGCCCTTAAGCGTTCAACATGCCTTTGTGATAGGAACGGCTAAATGAATGCTTGAGAATATGTATTTTAAAATACAGCACACTATCAACACTAGTCACCCTCGTGTGCATTTTATCAGTCCTTACTCTAGCTCTGCACCCACAGAACACACACATCCCTCGTTCTTCTCTTACCCTTGTTTATATGAACTGGAAGTGGGGAAAAGGTCAGGGGAGGGGTTGTAAATTTCTAAGATTCATGGCAACTCAACAAGGACATTCTAAGTAAAACCCACCATAACTTCCAGATAGAGATTTTCAAGGTTTTCACCCCAAATGACAATACACACATTTACCTTTATATACCGGTTAACCACCTCCAAGGCATTGCTACACAAAGCCAAGGTTCACATAAACAAACAAGGAATAGGTGTCTAACAGACACTCTCTATGTTCACAGAAGACAGGCGGAGTTTACACACCGGTGTGGTATGATCATTTTGTTCAGGCTTCCCAGGTACATTCTGCTAAGGCCGATAATGAAGGTGGGGTGCCAGCTGCCTGTGTAGTTTGGATATTGCAGAGCAAGATGGTTCTTTCTCTTTATTATCCTAAGAAGCACTCTACCCCCAAAGACAACTGGAAAAATGAACAGTAGGTACCCAAGATTACCAACTATTTGACAGAGGATAAATCAGAAAAGAATACAACAGAGTTCTGCCAAAATGTCAAATACACACACATAGTAGGCACCTCGCAAACATGAGTGTTGGAAGCTTCAGCAACTCATGAGGACACTGGAAACTCTGTGTGTACCGCTATTTCTAAACAGTGCTGCAATATGTACTTGAACCGCAGGAGGTCTTAGCAGCGGGAGGCAAGTCCTGTAGCCTGAAGGTGGCCAGGCTCATCACCCAGGACCTGTATTTCAGTAAGGTTTTACTCTGTGTTTGTACAGGGCAACTCTCAAGGATTAAATACCATGTTGACTTTAGAGAATTGCCTTCATCCTAAAAATAAACAGCTTAATTATAAAATCAAAGACATGGTAATAAAGTTCGAAGTGAGAGAGTTTCCTATTTGGAAACATGCATTTGTATTTCCTGGGGATTCTATTTTCTAATACTACAGCTATTTTTGTGAGTTCCAACGGTCTTTAGAGTATATTAGTAAAATGTCTGTTGTATACAAAGTGTTTCTTACATTTCCAGAATTCTCCCCCAGGAGAAAGGAAAGCAGCACCTGAGGTGATTAAATACATGGCTGAACCAGAGACAAATGGAGGAAGAGCTGATGAAACACAATATTGTATCCAAGTTCTTAACTATGTTTTGGCTAGAAAATATTTATGAAGATTATCTATTTTTCCCAGCCTCACATATGGCATCTGTTCAAGTCTTCAACTACTGGAAATCTCAGACATACTGGCCAGAAGAACAGAATTAAGTTACAATTCCTAACTCAACAGTTTGGCTTGGCACATTGGCACTTCTTCGTAAAATGAAGAGAAAGAGTCAAAACAACGGGCAGGATGCTTGGGTACCTTGGCATGAGCCCTTGCTGTGTTGTGTGCTGCGTGTTCTCTATTATGCTAACGAGCACAGTTCCAGAACTATTGTCATCAGTATTCTATTTTGTTTTTTATTTTGTATTGAGAATCTTTTAGATAAATCAAGCACCCTTGAGAGGCTGTAGACAACTTTTAAGGGACACATTTATCCAGAACTATTTTCCTAATATTGTCTGTTTCTTCCTCCCGCCTCCCACCCTTCAGAGAAATCTAAGAAATAAAAATGAAAGGTTTGGTTTTCAGTAGACTGGGAACATGTAAGCCTGGAAAACCCCAAGACATGAATGGTGACAATATGGTCATTTGTTTTTTATTAACAATGCTACAAAGCAGCAACTGTAGCAGAAACCTACTCATTTTGGGATAAAGCAACAGCCACTTATTCCCTGGGTAGAGGAGAAATATTCAAGAAAAGAAAGCTTCTCTAGTAAGATGTGTTGGAGATGCAGGCAGTGGGACTACTCCAGGTTGCCATTTTGTCTTGTTAGCTTCCTTTATGTATTTAGACAATCAGAGCAACTTAAAACTTTCTGCATCTAAACGGATTTTTTAAAAAAAATTTTATTACATTTGTGTGGGGCATGTGTGTGTGCCCACACACAGGTACACATGTGTGGAGGTCAAAGGACAACTTTCAGAAGCGGGTGCTTTTCTACCACCATGTAGATTCCGGGATCAAACCTTGGTCATCAGACAGACATGGTGGCAAGTGTCCTTACCCACTTACTTACACTTTTTTTTAAATCAGTGCCTGACAAACCAGTTGTTTCAGAACAGTGGTTTATTGGCCTTATTTTTGAATCTCACTGGAGAGTATGGTCACCATGGAAACATGGTAGGATGCTAGAGCCTAGGTTCCAAGAGGGGATCCTTAAAAGCTGGCCCTTTCCTGTGCTCTCTCACCACATCTCAGGCTTTTCCTGAACCAAGAGCAGGGCTCTTATAGTCATTTTCAGTCAGGCTCAGATCTCAATGTCCCCACATTGAGACACAGCCATATTCTTTATTGTCCCATGACATACTCCATGGACATACTCTGTCATATTCCCTACTGTCCTGTGTCACAATAGGTGGACAGGCCCCGCCCTACTCCCTACTGTCCTGTGTCACAACAGGAGGACAGGCGCACCCTACTTCCTACAGTCCTGTGTCACAACAGGAAGACAGGCCCCGCCCTACTCCCTACTGTCCTGTGTCACTACAGGTGGACAGACCCTGCCATACTCCTTACTGTCCTACGCCATAGCCGCTGGGATCCCTTTCACAGCTCTCATGGAAGCCACCTCCTCTTACACCTGAGCATCCTCTCCCCTAAGCAAGCCTTCCTCCTGGGCTCAGACCCACCATCTGGGAAAGAGCGAAAGATGGAGGAACGATGCTTCTTCTCCTCTCCAAGAGGAGCTAAGTCCCCTGTGAAGAATCAATTCCAGACCCTTTAGCTTCAGATCCAAGGTACAGGAATAATGTTCCCACCAGTGCCTCCTCCGTCTTCTCTCTTCTTGCTCACCAGGAGCCCTGGGTAACTAACAGGTACTGCAGGATACCTAGCTGTGCATCAATAAGCTTTTACTTCCTTCTTCCTCTGTGTTTGAAGCACCAGCATTCTCAGATTCCTAGAACTTTTGGGCACCAGCATCAGCCCTTCCTGACATGCTCTGTGTCATTTGAGACCCAAATTCTCCCTCATGCCTGGAAGATACTCTGTGCCCTCATATCATGTTAACCTGAATTCTCCTCAGGTTTTCTCACACAGTGCCATGGGGGGAAAATGTTTGCTCAATTCTTTCCCAAATGTTGGGTGGCTGTTTCTGTCAACTTCTGCTGGCTTGTCTTGCTTTTCTAATTCACTTTCAAATATATCCAATGACCGGGACAACTTGCAGAGAACCAAAAGCAGAGAGGAAATCAAAATGCATTGGATATCAAGACCAGTGAAAAGTGATTCTATTTCAAGCGCACCCCTTTCGATTAGTAAGAGTCTGACATGTCAGAAGGTAGAATCAGTTCCAGGCTTAGATAAACAAATTAGAGGGCTACCGAGTCAAGGAAAGCGGTGGGCAGGTAGGGTTAGGAAGAGGGAAAGCAATGGGAGGGGAGGAGCACTGTTGAAAATCCACACATTGCCCTTCAGCTCAAACACCTTCTTGAGACAGTGAGAGCCTTGGACCTTGCAATAGAGCCTGGAGCTGCAACAATCTCTCAGCCAGCTGAGGCCTGGGCTCCTACCGGAAATCAGGATGCACTGTGGAACAAACTGTGCACATGGATACTGTTTTTATTTGCATAGTTAGCTTGAGATGCCCTCACTGTAGCCCAGGCTGACCTTGGAACCCCTGCTGCTTTATGGCTTCACCTCTCAAATGCTGGGCTTGGAGGGACAGACCACTGTATGCCACTCCAAACAGTTGGTCCATCTTCTGAATAAAAGTGTGGGCAAAATGGGGGAATTTCCATGGCACAGTAAAAAATAATAACCAGGAAGGAATGAGGAAGGTTGCGTGACCCTGAAACCGGCTGACTACAAGTACCCAACAAAAGCCTGAAGGAAGAGGAGGCTTAAATTATGTTTATTCAAACTACTTCCTTGGCTCCCCCAGTTTCAAAATCACAATGTGGTGGGCTTCTTTTCTCCTCTTTATTTTTGAATGTAAGAATACACATACTTAAAACTTTTCCTAACAGGGTTTTGACAAAAAGAAGGATTAATATTTATTTGGTGACAGGGACTGGATCATCTGTCTTTCTTTCACTACTCAAAAAATACAAACTCCAAAGTAGGACAAAAATCTAATTTTTTTTTGCACATGGACATTATACCACAGTAGAAAATCCCACATCTAACGGTATGTGGTAGGTCATAGTCAAAATGTAGACACACTAAAAACACTGTATAAAGATACTTTCATGATATGGGTATGTGTTTATAGGAAATATAGCTAAATTTTGTGTACAGACTTGGGTCCCTTCCCCAGATATCTCATTGTACATATAAAGATATTCCAAAAGCCTGAAATGTAAAATATTTCTTTTCCCAAGCACACTAATAGAGGAGATATAACCTGGATTTCAATTTTTTTTTATAACAACTCTGTCATGAAAGCACTGACCTACTTTTCAGGCTACGGACTGAAACACTAGACATCTGCCTAGCCCTGTAGGTAGTAGATGGCACTGGGGTTTCAAAAGTTTGCAGCCCTGACTATCCTGTGAGGAATCTGTGGAGATAAGTAAGACACTGTTAGCATGAGCCACGCTGCCAACTAACGTAACAGGCCTGTGGAGGGCAGGACAGCATGGGAATGAAATGCAGACCGTGAGCAGTGCATATGATAAGGTGCAGAGTTCCTAGCATGGTCCAAGCATGAAGGAGGCAGGGAAAACCTGACCACGGCCTCGTAGGATTGAGGGGGAAAGTGGAGAACAATTTCAGGTGAGGTGGCAAGGAGAGCAAATGTTCTTTCCTGCCACACCGTAAGAAGCAAGGAAGGAAATGCCCATGGGTGACATGACGAGGAGGGAGAAGGACAACAGGAGTGGTCCGCGGTCTGGAACAACTCCCAAGCTTTGCAGTGGGGAAAATCAATTAGATAAGTCACAGTTTTGAGGTAAGGAAGATATGAGTGAATTTGGGGCTCAGATAAGACACTTAAGTAGAAATTGTATAATAAGTTGATAGTGTGGAGCAGTGCTGTGAAAGAGTAATCAGCAGAGGACGCAGAGATGAAAGAGGGCAAGACTTAGACAGAGACGGACACCAGTGACAATATGACAGACACAAGGGCAAGGCAGGAGCAGCTGAGAGCCTGAGCACGCGAGGAAGCGAGCCCCTAGAATTCTATTACCTCAGAACAGGACTGTGAAATGAAAGAACTATCTTATTAATATATATCAGAACACTCAAACTGGTATTTGATTGGCTTGGCTTCAGAAAGTGAGAATGAAGAGTATCTGTGGCCCAGGTCTGACAAACTGCTCCCAGGTCTGCTCCCTGAGGCACTTCATCTCCTAAACATGACGGGCTTCCGCGCTGACAGACTCTTCTTGAGTAGATCAGCTAATAGAAATGGAGGAACCTTGAAGCAGCCTGGAGTTACTTGCTCCCCGCATTTCCACCCACACTTCACAATTTAGAACTTATTGGTGCCTTCCCTAAAGTACTCCTGCAGATGTATCTACTCACAGCGCACATCACTTGACCATGACCGCCATGTCCAGAGTCAGAGTCTCCTTGCTGGTTTTCAGATGCCTAAACTTGCTGGCTTCCCAGCTGACGTGCTATGGCCCACACCCCCGCCCCATCTTGACCACAGAGGTCTACATCACCCAGTGTCATGAGCGCTGCATTAGGGAGGCTGACTTTACCATCAGAACTCTTCACACCATAGCATTTACCTTTCCACTGTCAGCTCTCCTAACCTTCTAGCCTTCCCATGCTCTACTTCCAAAACCTACTTTGTTTTCCTCTCCAGTGTGTAAAATCTTTGGCATACTTGCTTCTGAGCTCCACACATTATTTTATGGAACAAACATTCTTGGCATCTTTTTCCATTTTCAGACAACTGGAACAGACCTAAACCTCAGAAGAAATGAATCATTGATTTCAATTGT
>LOJH01000357.1:44843-65710 GCA_001685095.1 Ellobius talpinus | reverse complement strand
GGGAGCCGGGCGGGACGAAAAGCAGGCCTGCTCTCCCCTGTCACTACATTTGGCACTACATGTTTGGGCAGAAGATGGGTCAGGCAATTGGAGTCTCTTATCCAGATGCCAACAAGAACAGAGGTGTCATCTGGAGAGAGGATACACTGATGGAATATTTGGAGATTCCTAAGATGTACATCCCTGGAACAAAAATGATCTTCACCCAAAGTTAGAAGTGAGAAAGGATTAGCCTAAAGCCCTTCTTTAAAGGATACTACAGTCACTGTCTTGTTTATTAAAAAGCAAATGCCTTATGTATTATGTATGTACCATAATTCACACAGCAGAATTAAGAACATGAGTGGCTAGTAATGTTTTTGTTGGACAATCCTAATTTTAGTAAAAATTGACTTGTAGTAAAGTGGATATGATCTGTTTAAAAATAGTCCCAGTTGCATAAATACTGTCACTGCTCTCCCTTTCTTACCACAGTAACAGAAATAATAAGCAATGTTCAGCTTTCCACAAAGATGGGGATATGCCACCACAAAGCTGATTGAATGAGTTTGTACTTGGATTTATATAACTAGGAATATGAATGTGTTTAAACGCTGGGGAAAATCCTCTCATAGTCTCAGAAACAGAAAGAAGATTTGCCTGTGTTTCAGTTTGTGTTCAGTGGCCTGTTATAGGCAATGGTTAAGCACCAAGAAGCATCTGTCTATTGTTAACATTCCCGGTACAATTAGCATTTCCCTCTATTGAAGGATGCTGCCTTTTACCACCAAAAGGCATTTTAGTGTGTGTTATCTTTCATGGTGTTTATGTTTTATCTACGCTGACAATGAGTCTCATTCTACAGCCCGGTAAAGTGACACGCAGAGGCTTTAGCCGACTGCTTTCACCACATTAGCTCTATCACAACCACCAAAGCCACCACAAATATTGAACATGTATTGTATAAAGAAGCAAATATTCTGCAGTCCTATGTGTGCACATGTATGTGGTTCTGGAAATTGAAGTCAGAATGTTGCCAGGGATGAGCAAGTCCCCTAACTCGGAACTGCCACCACAATCTAAGGCAGATCTTTATGAAGCTAATTAAGTTTATACTTCACGGACTACAAGCTTGCTTGATATTTTATTTTTAATTTTGTCCTTTTTCTCTTTCAACTCACGGACCCAGATAGCTTGATCCCACTATCATTACCATTAACTGAAAGCTCCATTCTTGTTAAAAATATTTCTAAGTAATTATTTGTCATCCCATGGGATTGTTGTTCTTGCAGCTTATATTTTAGAAGGCATAGAACTGTTATACTGTCACCATACTAAAAGCAACAAGTATCATTAAGAGAAAAAATATAAATATGGTATCAATTTGCTTCTTCAAAATAAATTATTACTCAAGTCTGATTTACAAGTGGATAAATACTTTATTAGGGTTTAAAAGAACAGTCTTTACAAGGAAAACATAACTCATAAATTAGAAATAAAGCATCAAGAAACAATAAATATTCTAAGGCAGTGGTTCTCAATCTGTAAATTGCAACCCCTTGCGGGGGTCAACAATCCCTCATAGGAGTCACAAATCAGACATCTTGCACATCAGATAATTATGTTATGGTTTATAACAGTAGCAAATTTGCCTTCATGAAGTAACACAAAATAATTTTATGACTGGAAGACACTACAATATGAGGGACTGTATTAAAGGGTCACAGCATAAGGAAGATTGAGAACCACTGTTCTAAGATGACCTGGCAGGCCAATCTAGCTCCCTTTCAGACCTGTTATGCTTTCCAAGAAGTCATAAGTGATCATCACCCTCACTCACTATGCACGATGGTAATAGTACCAGTCCTGGTTGCAAAGGCAGAGATGTGATAATCTGTTGGAAATCAGTAGGGTGTATACCTTACTGCTTTCACTAGCAGGGCTGGCACTTTTCTAGAAATATCATACTTAGAAGCTTCAGTTGGCCTTGTGGAATATTTGTATACTGTGTGAAGATATATTGCTGTGATTGATATAATATCAATCTGAATGGCCAGTAGCTAGGCAGAAGGTATAGGTGGGACTCCCAGGCAGAGAGAAATCTCTGGGAAGAAGAAATGCAGAGTTACCAGCCAGAGGTAGAGGAAGGAGGGTAGAAGTATGGAGATGAGGTAATGAGCCATGTGGAAGAACATAAATTTTAAAATATGGGTAGATTTAAGTTATAAGAAGTAGGTAGGATCAAGCCTAACCTGAGTCCAAGATTTCATAATTAATAATAAGTCTTCATATAATTATTTGTGGGCTGTGGGTCCTGATGGAAAAGGTACATATGGTACCTCACATGGGGCTAGAATATTTGCACAGAATCTAACAAAGCATTCACTTGGGTAGGCTCAGCATAGAGGTTCTTTTCAGAGACCCTGCTGTGTAGTTGAGCACTTAAACAACCTACACTGGGTACAAACTCCTGCTGCAGACAAACACGGCAAATTTCCAGAGCTGGGGTGAGTAAATACGGCTTTAGGGCCAGGCACCTGCTGGCATAAGACTAGACTTTCATGGAACCAAGGAGGGGAAAGACAGGCACCAAGCCATGTGCTAGCAGCAGAGGGCCTACACACTACTTAACAGTTTAATGTTTGACTCATGCTTTGGAAAATGCTGCAGGTGTGTGGCTACAGGCATTTAGCAAATTAGATTTAGGCTGAGAAAACCTCTAAACAGCTAACACTGTGCTTTAAAATGTGCTTAGATGCTGAAGAAAGAAAAGGAGTACAGACAGTCATAAAAGGGTAAATAGTTTAAAAATAAAGTCTTTGAAGAGAGAGTAAAGTAATATAAAAAGAAAAAGGCATTAAAAGATAGGAAAAAAAACAGGGTTTCTGGACCCTGTATGGTGTTTTGTTAACTTTGAACTTATAAATGCTACTGAACAAAAAAGCTACTCAGAGACACTGAATTATAGAAACTGCTAAATTAAATCAACCTATATATTTAAAAATGTCTTAATTTCAGAATGGAAGTCAGAAAATATATTACATTGGGGAAGAGGTTTTGCTTTTTTTCCCACAGGGGAAGAAAAACTATCTATCATCAAAATTGATAAAGATTAGACTCAAACAGGAGTTAGATTAGGAGAGGTGATGGTTCATCACACAGTATGGCTATTCAAGCTAAACTAACATATAAGATTAACAAATACTTTTTATTTGATATAATATAACCTGCCAAAAGAAGGAAACTCACCAAAGTTAGGGTTGGGGTAGGGTTTTGTTTTTGTCTTTCCCAGAAAATAAAAGCATCAAACTAAGCAATCTCAAGACCACTGGCTAAATGAGACACCTGAAAAAGAAGGATGAATTATGCAGAGAAAATGTTCCAAAAAAGAGTAAATTAGCCTAATGGCACAGCACACTTACAACAGTATAAAATTCCATAAGCCTTCCCAAATGTTTGTTTTTGTTGTTCTCTACAGACATATAAGGCAAATGGTCTGCTTTTAGTATCAATTCAAGTAAAATTAAAGCTGACTTTGGAATTGGCATGTAGATCTCTCCTTTAAACCCAAACATGCCTGTTAAAGGAAAACTAAATCTCTATCTTAAGTCAGAAGACCCATCTGATATGGGACAAAAGAGAAAACAAAATTAAGAGACTATTCTATTGCCACTAATCTCATAATCCTTTGGTTTTATTTTGACTCTTTAAAAATTTTCTTAAGGTATAAATATTACCTCAGAATATATTATATATATGTATATACACATAATACATATAATCTAAACTTTCTGTCATTATATTAGTGGTCATACAGGGTGCTGTAGAATAATTCTTTTGTACACTGTGAAGATTTGTAACTTAGATTGGTTTCAGAAAACACCAATTGACCAGTAGACAGGCAGGAAGTAAAAGTGGGGTGACCAAAATAAGGATGCTGGGATGAAGAATGGTGGAGTCAGAGAGTTGCCAAACGACATTGAGAAGCAAGATGGTTATGCCATACTGAGAAAAGGTACTAAACCCTGTGGCAAAGCACAGATAAGAAATATGATTTAATTAAAGTATAAGAGTTAGATAGTTACAAGCCTTAGCTATTGGCTGAGCTTTTGTAATTAATATTAAGTCACTGAATGATTATTTGAGAGCAGCTGCAGGACAAGAATGCTCCACCAGCAAATGACACTCAATGAACTCACAGAAACAGCAAGACACAACTTCCTAGTCTTTTGTATCTCATACCAGATGCATCTTCTGGTAACTGCCAGCATTTCATAAGCTAAGCCATATGGTAGAATCCGCAGTCTCTTATATGGTCCACAGTACAGAGAGGCATCTTCCAGTTTGCATGCTTTATGGCAGGTTTAGGATTTTTGCTCATGGAGATAAAAAAGGTTACAAATACACAGTAAAGACAGATTCAGACAAAAAAAAATCAAAACTAAAATCTGAACTAATTCTAGAAATAGATTTAATTTAGCTTCTTGTACATGTTTTTGGCCTGAGTCTGAATCAGGTAACTAAGAAGTAAACTTGTGTACCCTAGATGTATTTAATAGATTGTGGTCTTTAGCCTCTCCAAGATCTGCTCCATACAACATTTAAAATGTTTATTTTTTCTGCAATGAACCATGACCATTTCTAACAGTGACCTTTGAAGTGAAAGAAAGAAAGAAAAAAAAGAAAGAAAGAAAGGGAGAGAGAGAGAGAGAAGCAGACTGTGTTTGATGGACATTTCATACATTTCTTTCTTTCTTTCTTTTTCTTTCTTTCTTTCACTTTTTGAAAGGAAATAAAGGAGGAGTTGATCTGGGGAAATGGAGAAGTGATAATAGGGACTAGAAGGAGTGGAGGGAGGGAAAAACTATGGTCATATTGTAACGTATGAGAGAAGAATAAAAGTTAAAAATATATGTGTGTAGTGTGAACTTTTTCAGGAATGTTGGCCCAATTCTTTTGTCACTCTCTCCCCAACTAATATCAAAGCTTATTTTTTTGTTATTTAGCATTTACTGCTTCCCCAACCATGTGGTGTGTGTGTGTTTGTGTGTGTATGTGTGGGTGAGTGTGTGTGTGTATGTGGGAGTGAGTGTGTGTATGTGTGTGGGGGTGGTGTTTGTATGTATGTGGGGAGTGAGTGTGTGTGTATGTGTGGGTGAGTGTGTGTGTGTGTAGGGGATGAGTGTTTGTGTGTAGAGGTTGAGTATGTGAGTGTGTGTGTGGGTGAGTGTGTGTATGTGGGGGGGTAAATGTGTATGTATGTGTATGGGGGTGAGTGTGTGTGTATGTGCGTGTGGGGGTGATTGTATATGTGTGTGGGGGTGAGTGTGTGTGCGTGTTCATGCCACAGGCATGTATGTGGAGGACAGAGGACAGCTCCTGAGGATTGCTTTTCTCCTATTACCTCATGGACTCTGGGGATTAACTCTTTTCTCTGGACATCAGGTTTGGTGACAAATGCCTTTACCTGATCATCCACCCTTCTAACGCACAATATTAAAAGTTTGAGAAACAGTACTTAATTAAAAAACAGAAGAAAAATATTTTGTAGATTATTTTGAACGCTTTGTACATTCTTTTGAACCTGAATGTAAACACAGTAGCCACGGCATATAAAACAGGTAACACGTGTGAATATGGACACAGTGGGTGCTGAGGACATGTAAAGGTTTCCGATCCCCAGGTGCCTCACTGCCCACAGTATCAATCACCAGTAATAAGGTGGCTTTATCTGGAGGAAGAGGAACACACCTAGACTATTACTTAACAAGAAAATTGCTATAAAGTAGTACTAAGCAAAAAGAACATGCAGCAGCTACATATAATTAGGCAGGTTTCATACTAAAATCAGCTGTATGCTCTTTAAACCTGCAATTTTCTTGTCTTTAAGCATCTCTACATTTGCTCCTTTAGACAGCTCAGACAATGGAGGGAAGAAAATGTAGGAATGTAGACTTTGTGGATTCCTCAGAAATGGAAAAGGTATACTTGGTAGGAGAGTAGAAAGTTTCTCTTTTATTTTAGAAAATACATGTTTTCTAAACATTATTTGAGTATGGGGTTGGATTAGATTTGAGAACTTGTCACAGGATGTGTAAGGTTTAGAAATTAATGCTTATCAAATAAAATCCAGTCAAAACTTATTCTAGATAAAACTTAAGGGGAAATTTTTAGGTCCAATCAACACTGTTCTCATAATAATCTAAATGGAGAATGTTTAATTTTACAGATGGCCACGAGCACGGAACATTATAGTCTATTTATATTCTTCTAGTTCTATAACTAGAATTCATAGAAGACATGGGCATTAGACAATTTCCTTATTTTTCTTTTTTTGAGTTAAAAAGTAGATATAGACAAACTCATGGATATATGGGAGAGAGAGATAACTTAGTTTCTTGGTTTTGGTTTTGGTTTGGTTTGGTTTGGTTTTGGTTTTTCATAGAAGACCAATGCTTGACCAGCGGTGATGGGGGATGTAGGCTTTAACAACTGGTAGCCCATACTCAGCTGTTTCAAACCCTGTGCCTGATACTTTATCTTTCCTATGCTCATAGCAACCTTATAATTCCCAATTCTGATGTGAGCTTGAAGAGAAAGAATAAACTATTTGCTAAAGGGCACGTGATAATGGAGGATTTTTGTGTCGATCAGATTCTAATTCCCAAGTTTTTTTTCTATTAACCCTAGAAAACTAGCAAACTATTTGGCACAAAACTACAACTAAGTGAATGTCTAAGATCTACCAAGACTCCTAATATATTTCAGGAAGTAACGGGCATAGCTCAAAATGGACTTTCTATCTCTGTTTAATTGGGGACACAGGCAAAAATGACAATTGCTCAGTGCACCTCATCACCTGAAAACATCAGAAACAGCATAATTTGATCCTAACAGAGACAACATACTCAAGCTTAATAAATACTGAAGACATATTGAACTTTTAATACTTGTTCTGCTTCTATTGGTGCAAGTACACAGTCACTAGTTTTTTCCAGATACTATTATTGTCTGTGTATTGAGCCTTCTTATGTCAGACACCCAACTTGTAGTAGTACTTTCTCATAGGGCCCACCAGCCCACAGATAATGGTGATATTAATTATTAATTATGAGAGTTTGTTCTTTAGCTTAGGCTTCTTTTCAACTAACTCTTATAATGTAATTAACCCATACTTTTTAATCTACTTCCTGTCATGTGACTCATTACTTCTTCTCCATACTGTACATCCTGCTCTCCCTGAGTCTTGCTGGCGAATTTTGTCTTTCTTCTTCCCAGAGTCCTCTCTGTCCCAGGGAAGTCCCACCTAACCTCTTCCTGCCTAGCTATTGGCCATTCATTAAACCTTGACAAAGATGTATCTTCACAGTGTAAACAAATATTCTGCAATGGGAGATTTATTTCGTGTTGCAGGATGCTGGCATGCAGAGGGTAGCATTTAGAGATCAGGGGATGACTTACGTAAGTTGATTTCTTCCTTCTTCCCTATGGGTTCCAGGAATTGAACTTAAGTCACCAGGCTTGGCAGCAAGGACATTTACCAGCTGATCCACCTCACTATCCCTATTCATTTCTCTTTTTTTGTATATACTCAAATATGAAAGCATATGGTAGATATGACATTGCTTTGTGAAATCTGCCATACACATCACACTCTACTCCTCCACACGGCCTCCTGGGAGGACACTCCTTGATGAAAAATTAAGCTAAATCACTTTCTTTTTTGCAAAGTACAGAGATGAGAATGACAATGAACACACTGTGCATTCCTGGCTCACATAATTTGCTCTTAAACTGTCACTTTAATTATTCTTGCATTGGGAGCCTGCCCCCAGGTAAATTTCACGAAGATTTTTAATAATCCATTTCATGAAGTATCATTGTAGACACCAAGAAAATATTGATACAAAAAGGATGAACTCAATGTTTTAAAAATATATGAAGCACATTTACTCAAGGGCAGATAAGCTCTTGAAAACAGAACTCAACATATTTCAGTAACCTGCATATTTGAAATAAGAACAATGTCTCTCTGACTTAATCCCCAATCCTTGACATAGAAAGGTGTTGCTGAGGCTAAAAGTAAAGTACTTCAAGGATATCTATTTTACTATGCATATGGTCAATATACATTGTATAAATGCATAAAACTCTCTAAGAATTAAAAAATACAATAAAAGCTCAGTATGGGCTCAAATGGGACCCCTTATGGCTAACTTTAAAAAGAAACCGCAACTAAAGTGTGGTGAGTTCTACTTTCTGAACTACCCACTCCTCCTCTGTATGACATAAAAGGTCCTTGCCCTTGATGTTGCAATACAGACTCAGCAGTAGATTAAAGTACTTAAAAATATTTTACATTTATTTTACAAGATTTATAGCAATGATATCAAGAAGCATTAGCATTTTTATTTTATGTTTTAGAGGAGCTATATAATATCTTAGTCATTCAATTGGCTTAGGAAACTTAGATTCAAGCCCATGTTTCTCCATCTCTGAAGCCCATGGTTTTTCTCCCTGATTCCATTAAGAAGAGACCACATCTGTCTTTTATTCCTCTCAAAGGATTACAGAAAAATGTACTAATATATGGGAAGCATTTTTTCTTTTATTTTAGGAGATCATAATTATGTCTCTGTTCTCTTTCAATCTTTCAAACCTTCCGTTATATGTGCCCTTGCTCTCCTTCAAATGTATAGCCTCTTTTAATACATGTATATTCCTAAATGTAACCCACTCAGTATGTATAATGTTATTTATATGTATGTTTTTAGGGCTGACCATTTGATGTTAGATAGCTAATTAATGTGCTCTTTCCTGGGAAAGACTATTTCTCCCAGTATTGAGTACTCCTTAGTTGCCTGCCATTTTGTATATGGATGAGGCCTTGTGAGCTCTCCCCTATCTACTTTGGCATCTATACTGGTGTTGTCCTTGTTCAGCTCATGTTTAGGCAGTCATATTGTATACAGAGTCTGGCATTATTAGGGTACATAACCTCACAGTAAATCCCTTGATCATCGAGCTCTTACATAGTCTTCCCATCCTCTCTTTCTTGATTACTCCTGAGCATTAGGTATAGGAGTATTTTTTTATAAATTAATATGAACTTGTAAAATTCATAATCATGACTTGTTTGACTTATCAACATCACACTTCTTCAATGAATGTTCCATACTCGGAAAAGTCATGAATCTTCCCCCCAAATACTGGAACATGTTACCTGGTTCCTTTGGTTCTATTTATCTAATCCAGTCACTTGAACCCCAAATTAACTTTTCTTTCAGGTTTGTACTCAGAATCTCTCCTTAAGGCAGTTTCATATGCCTGTTCTGGCTGTTTCATCTTGTATGTAGAAACCTGTCTTTGAGCCAAAAGTTTCATTTTGTTCAAATGAAAGTCAGTTGTTTCTTTTTTGGGTAGAGACAGCATATTAACTGAAAACTGGTCTGGATAAATCAGTGTATAAGGGGATAAAAGTGTCCTTTGAAGGGCAGATAGGCCTGATGAAGTCATTCAAGCACAATTCATTGGATACTAAACTCATATCCACTGACTATTCTTTCTTGATCAGATCTCTGTATTACAGAAGCTAGTGTCTCTAAAACCAAGACTGTGTGTTGTAGAAAACTACCATCAGGGCAGGATATTGACTTCTTGAAATGTCAGCATCTATGACCACTTCCAGGAGACCTCTAGAGGATTGGATCCACTGGCTTTCCATTGTGGAGGGTGGCAGGTCATAGAGCTCCACCATTCCAAAAGGATCTATAGACTAAAAATAATTACTAGAAGACAGGGCTCATGTAGCCCCTCCCACTACAAGATTTACAAACAATTAACTGTCACTAGGGGAAGGCTTACTATATCATAACTCACCCAAGGATGTATAAACATCTAACAGGTGCTGGAGCACATGAAGTTGCATTAAAGAGTTCCACAATAGCCTGGAATGGAGTATAACAAAAGTTTATTTGGGGACAAACTCACAGTAAGAGTAGAGATTGGCAGTTCTCTGCATGCACTGGGAGCTAGAACCAAGGGGACTGCAAACACTTTTCATCTGCACTTATAGTACATGAGACCATGCCCAAAGTGGGCCGGTATCTTAAAGGCTATTGCCTGAAGGAGTTTCCAAAACAAGTACAGAGATTTTCCTTCATGTAGCTGCCCACAAATTTTCCATGGTCTTGCAAAGAACAGCTCACAGATACTCCAATAACTAATCCTAATTTAAACTCACTCTTTCATCAAACTGAACTTGAGTGGAATTGGGTCATTGTTTATGTCATTGGTTCCCTATCTGTGATATGATGAAGATGCTTTTTCGTGTTTCTTCATTAAAAGTTCACACAACACAACATAAACACAAGACATTATTTTTGCCACAGGTCTTTGTAGTTTAAGCAGTTCTTGGACCCATTTCTGAACAATAAGATTAAAGCAGAATCCTTCTGGTTCTACCTTCTATGTAACTTGTCTTTTCCCCATGTGCACACATACGATGGCTGGAACTGCAGTCGCAATGCTACAACCACTAGGCAGTAAAAATTATAAGGAAGGACAAGACTACAGCAACTACACTGTCTTGACATTCCCGAGTTATGAAAAATATGAGCAATGACACACTTCAGATTTGTAAGAAACCAAATGCAGGTTTCAGTCTTCATGTAGAATGCACTATTAATTTTATATGAGAAATATTTAAGCATTAGAAAATGTTAAGACCTAGGACTAAAAACACTTTATTAACATGTGTCTAGTGTGTCTTGAAGACGTGATTACCTATACAAATAAAGCCAAATTTAAAAAAAAGCATTCTTTGCAATGGTCACAGGCCACAGCTAGTACTTTACACCTAAGCAAGATCCCTCCTTCTCCTCCAGCAGCTTCCTTTTTCCCTCCTAATTCTTTCTCATTCAATTCTCCACTATTCACCATTTGACTTCTCAGCAACTGTTATCAAAAGAAGAATGCTTACTAAACAGGAAGAATGTGTTCTATCCCTTCAACAGATAGATTCTCCTATGAGGAATAACAATACATGCATGTGTCTATGTCAGGGTAACTAAAGGCACAGGACTTACATGAGAGCACAGAATTTCAGTGCTCCAAACAGCAAGATCTTCTTGCTCATTCAGAGCTGGCAACAGAGCTCAATGTTATTGAATTGACAAAACACTTTGCTATAGGTATTTTTTTGGAAGAACTATTATATTGATTATATTTGTGTATGCACGTGTTTGCTTGAGATTGGGCAATGTGCATGCTCTTGGAGGTTGGAAAAGAACTTCACATCTCTGGAGAAGAGTGGCAGTAAAGTCATGAGTGACCTGAATGCTGGAAATTGAACTGTGGTTCTTGAGTTGCCAAGGTTCTTAACACCTGCACCATCTTGTCAGCCCCCCTGCAAGCTTCTTTAGCTACACAATTCTTTATAAAGTTCTACACGTGATGATACACATTATGATTTTTCATGGATAATGAAAATTTAAAATTTTCTTAAATTTCACATATCCATATGAGTTCCCTTTTTGGGATTTTAAGATGTTTCAGATAAAACAATTTGAAAAAGAATTGCTGCTCAAGAATTGCTACTTAGAGAAAGTTACATTGATTGACACATAGTTTAAATTATCCCCTTTAAAAGATAAGACCATCTTACCTTCTTGAAATGAGATTTTCTTAATATAAAATTAACTGTCTATGTCTGTTTCCTAATTCAATTAATAAAAATTTTGTAGGTATTTTTGTTTCTTTGATTGGAAAATACATCAAAAGCTCTCAGCAGAGAGCCTGTGAAGCAGCAGAATCTCGTGTAGCAATTAGAATCAGCACACATCACCTCCATCAGGACTTTGAACTCTCTTCAAAGGCGAGGTTATTACTGGCTTTTTGCATTTTCTTAATTAGTTCTATTTGATTAGCTTCTGTTCAAGTTCAAATGTTTTATAAGGGAACTATATTGGGCAATCCATGAAGGAATATTGTAAGGTTTTCATGACACTGTTACTCTTTAGGATAATAAAATATTGCTACAGTTGTTATTACTATTATTATTATTATTATTATTATTATTATTATTTAGCTATGACTATATTTGGACTCAAATGATGCTGTGCTTTTAAATAATTTAAACTCAAATTTAAGAGAAAACAATTTCTCTTTTCTGAAGCAGTGCAATCTAGTGACACCTAACTATTACAATTTAAAAATAAGAAAACTGGCAAAGCTTGACCTCAAGGGGGCCAAGAGGATTCGAGGATCCAAAGCAAATTTCTAGAAACAAATAATAAAAGCCTAAGACAGAGGTAGATGGGCATGGTGCTGTGCAACTCTGAGTTCAGTGTTTGGATGACAGAGTCAGAAGGATTGTGAGTTAAAAGCCTTCTTGCGCTAACAAGTGAGACTTTATTTTTAAAACCCACACATAAAGAATGCACCCAGGAAAGTCTTATGCTGAGAAGGTAGAAGTTAAATCAGGACCAAGACAAAGTAGATTCATAAGACAATCCAGATCTGAGAACTGAAGAAAAAAATCTCACTCATAGTTTGGAGACCAATAGGACAATATTGGATGTGAAATGAAGTGTTAGGGTAGTGTAATATTTCCTAAAAGCATCCAGACAAGAAAGATTTCTAGGCTGAAGGATGACAACATTACATGCAGATGTAGAGTAATTGGGATTTTATTTTTCTAAATACATAAAAAATGTATCAAGTTGATAAAAGATGTGACCAAGAAATAACAAGAAGTCAAGACTGAAGGCAAAAAGGAAATGAAGCAAACGCTAAAGCTTAAAATGTAGGCTTTCGCTAAAGGCAGAGTTTAACATCAAGACTGCATCACGGATAACACATCTGACAATTTTCAAATGTATTCCATCCAATCCCCAAATTATTAGTACTACAAAGACTATGTCTAGATACATAGATGAATTACTGTACATACCAACATATGTAGCAAGTTGATTATGACAATGTATATGTTTATACACATGTACACACATATACACACTCAATATTGTAATAGTACGGAATTGTGTTTTAAAACAGAACCCTTAATACAATTTTGAAAGTTATAAAATATTATAATACTTTATATCTAGCCTTTAATAGTTAGCTTTCCTATAATATATATTACACTTTAAAAGTCATATAGAAACAAATAAAAATTTTATGAACATAACTTTTACAGTACTGAATAGGGGATGCATATACAACATATATGGAGAAGAGAAGGGTTTTATTTCTGCCTCTGATGTCTCTTTGTTGATAAACTGACCACAATGTCACACTGTTATATTAAAAAATAAAGTTGTTTATTTTAACCTAAAACCTTAAAGCAAAATAAAAGATCAGCCCTTAATTCTGACATTTGGAAAACCTGGTATGTAATTTCCTTACTTAAAGCATTATGATTTTATTGAAAATATGACACAGATTCATGAAAAAGACATAGAGATATATAAGCAACTTACGACACAATGAAAAAGGTTGCCACGGTTTATGGTAGCACAATTTCTACCTTGTTTCCTTTTCTGGTTGCTGCGATAAAATACACTGATAAAAGCAACTTAGGAGGAAAACATCTATTCCACTCCCAGTTCCAGGTTACTGTCCATCACCACAGAGAAGTCACCATAGAAGTAGAGAACAAAAGTGCTAGGTCAAGGTTCAGCCTAAGTAGTGGCACCACCAGCATCAAGGTCTTCCCACCTCAGTCAACCCAATTAAAAAAGAACAAAAACAAAGTCCCTGGCCAACTTAACTATTCCTGGTTGAGATGTTCTTCCTCGGTGATTCCAAAATCTGCGAAGATGACAGTTAGCAAGCAGTAGGCATCCCAGTCTCCAAGCATGGGTGGAGGCAGAGACATGACATGGCAAGGAACAAAGGAATGGACAAAGTTATGAGAGTGCTCCGCCTGGATGCACACAGTCAGGGAGGACACCGATTGGACAGAAGGGAGGATCTGTAAATGAGTGGAATCAAATAAAAGTGAGTCTTCTTTTAATTTACTGTGTGCAAACAATTCTAAACACTATGATGTAAAATAGTTCCCTCATCACAGTGAGTGTTCCCCATGCCACTCCACATTGCCAACTGATAGAATAGATAAGAGTATAGGAGGGGGCACATATAAATTATTGATAATTAGAGTTTATAATAAAATTGGTTGATTTTCCTTTAGCAGAACCAAAACAAAATCATAAAACTGGGGAAAAGAGTGGAAAATTATCAAGGCTATTTATCATTATGGCATTAAATGTTTCTATGTGAAATATAATTAAAGTATTTAAAAACTTAACTAACTGTTAAAACATAAATATTTTTAATCAAGGGCTTAATCACAGACTTTAAACATAGAAATGTGTTAATCACATTAATTTTAAATATTGTAATTGTCATATTAAAAGTAAAAGGAAACAATTAAATTTACTCCATATTACCTTTAGGATTTTATAAATGTAGTTATCTTATATATTCTTTTTGTATTAGTCTTCAAAATCTAGTTCATATTACATTTAAACACATTTCAATGTAGATGCAAAACTTCAAGTATTGAAAGTTTATGTGTAGCCTTGACAGTCGCCTTGGATAGTGCTGAACAAGCATATAACACAGGTAACCAAAGGCCCCAAAGTTAGAGTAGTAGTATTATCATCCCCATCATTGGCAAGAAAAGTGTTCTAGAAGCAAGGGAATCAGATTGAAATGCCAAAAATGCTAGCCCATGGTTCCTCAGCATAGTCCCTTCTCATCTTCAAAAGACAATCTAGGGAAGTTTCTAGAGTTTAGATTTTTGTATATAATGTGGTCCATCATACCTTCTAAAGCTATCAACTGTAGAATAAATTCAAATCCCAGTTATGTGAATCTTGAAAGCTTTGATGTCATTGAAAGAGATATTATCAGCATGTAAAGATTGTGTGTGTGTGTGTGTGTGTGTGTGTGTGGTGTGTTTTAGGAGAACAATACTCGATTCATTAAATCTGTCCTTTTACTTCCCATGTCTGCCGAGTCTTTGTGTTTTTCCATCAGCACTATACCCAGATTCTCCTCCTTTACCCATCACACTAAAATCAAGGACAGAGGGAAATCAGGAGGGAGAGGGGTGAGGATGTAAAGTGCTGGCAGGAGTGTGGGGTAGGCTGTCAGCATTTGCTAATTGTCACTTAGGGAAGTTAGATTCCTAGGTTGCTGCAGTTACTGGTGATCTGCTCTTGAGAGATTAGGAACATGTCCATGAGGAACACTTTCCTGGGTTATAGAATATTTGCATCTTGAGGCTAAAAAAATGTGCAAGTTTTCTAATGTCAGGTTTCAGAGATAGCTGATAATCAACATGAAGTCTGTCTATCTTGACACAGAAGGAACTGTTAAGACTACCTTGGGTCACTGGTCATGGAGCTGGGTACTAGAGACTGAGTGTAAGAGAGACATGAAAGTAGCCCATGAAAGTAGGGTAGGAAAATGACCATCAGGTGTGCCATTAGAGGCAGGGGTATATCTGGATTTTTGAAGAGAAGAGAAAGTGGATATGTGACATGGAAGAAAAGAGAAATGCATGTCACAGTGGTCAGATAGAGCAGAGGTGGGCAAAGCTAGAGCCTGAAATGGCATAGAGTCTAAACAGTGAGGCTAAATTCCAAAGACTAGGGCCAAGTAAATGAATAACTGAGCTTGGGTAACCAGGCATTCACATCCTTGGTTATGTGGGAGGCTGCATGAGATCATATTTTCCCCAGTATATTGTAGATGTCACCTCAGGCCCACCTAGACCCACTGGGCCAGATGCAGCCTTTCACGAAGATAGTGAAGACTTAGAAACGTACATTCTAAACCCGTACATTTCCCTCTATGCTTCCCTCAGCTTTGATCCCTGTACTGTCTCACCTGCACAGATGTCCTCAGAGGACTCTCTCCGTCTGTCTAAATATTTGCTTTGACAGCAGCTTTTCTGAGTGAATGAAACTGTCACCCTTTGTGTGACCTATGTAAAATTTTTCTCACAGGTGCGCTCTTCTGTCACTCAGGATTGATAGCCTGCATTTACTTATGAAGGGGAGAATTTCAAATATAGCCATAAATGACAGGATAGAATACATTTTGAGATGCATAGGGGAAAGATGAACACATAACCATTGCATGTTCCTTAACTTAAAAGAAAGAAACAGCAACTGAAAACATGTTGATATGGCACAGAATTTTTAAACAAGCACCACGAAATGTAAAGTTATGGTCCTCCTAGGAATTATAACTTGGATATAAGGCAAATATATATTAAGTCATAAATATAAGAATATATAGTGATAAAAAACACTACAACCAGATGTGCCAAGAGGGTAAATTATAATTGACACGGGAATCATAGACTAAAGGCTTCATATCACCAGAATTTAAAATATTTTGAAAATCTGAAGTAATATGCCGATATCCATATTCCATAGACAAGACATACAAAAGTAAGAGGGAATCATATCAGCAACCAAGAGTAAATAATAAATTATTTATATCAACTACACAATTTAATTAAAGGAATAACCAATTATAAACTTGTTTAAATAGGATGCTCATAAGTTTTAATATGTTGCATTCAAATTCAATCTCTGTAGCTATGTATACAGACTTCGAGGCAGGTAGCACACAAACTTATTAATTACGTCATTGTCTTGGAGTCCATAATGACGCAGAAGAGTAGACTATTAGGAGCAGTGGAAGGAGAGCTGAAAAACAAGTATGCACAGAAAGAGAGGGCCATGGGTCCACATGACCTTAGTATTTCTGGCATGTTTCTCATGAACTATTGGCTCCCCTTTCAGTGCTTTTACTTTAGAAAATGTATAATTATTAGAGAGGTCTTGTGCACCCGCCTATAATCCCTTGGGAATTAAAAGATAGACAATTGTGTCTTGTCAGATTGAACTATATGACAAGACCTTGCCTCAAAAAGAAATGACTCTAATTAAAATTAAAGTGATCGCAATAAAGCCTTTCCTTGCTTGTTTTAGATCTGAATTTTCTACATCCCAGGTATGTTTTAAGGACCAGGGAGTATCCCTATAAAGCAGTGGTTCTCAACCTGTGAGTATGACCCCTTTGAAAGTCAAGTGAGCTTTTACACAGGGGTTGACTAAGACCATCAGAAAACACAGATATTTACATTATGATTCACAGCAGTAGCAAAATCACACTCATGAAGTAGTAAAGAATATAATTTTATGGTTATTCTGGTCAATTGTTTGGGGGACATTTATTAGCCATTACTTGTGTTACCTTATTTACTCAAATGCATATTTTCCTAATTTTTATAACCTGATATGATTATAAACATTGACAAAAACATAGTCAAGGCCCGGGTAGAAGTAGAGAAGCCAGGTGCAGACAGTGTTGTCTACAGTTACTGACATGTTCCTGTATAAATTCTTCCTATTTTAAGCTAAAAGGTCATGTAGAGGAGAAACAATAAGCATGATCAATAATTGTGTTGTGATTCCATCAAAAGATGACTAATACTCCATCCTTTTGAAGGAAATTGCTTTATATCACTCTAAGTAAGCAAAACACTAACAAAACGTTTTTATTTTTAAAGAAAATGAAACAAGTGAACTAATTTTTGCTATTTCATATGAAACATCATTTCTTGTAGACCCCAAAGCTACAGAGAAACCTTGTCTACAAAAACCCAAACCCAACCCCCCAAAAAAATACCACCATTTCTTCTGAATGTATCAAGTAAGAGGAAGTGATCTGCTCAGGAATATGATTTGTCAAAATTAACGCTTTGTTTCCAAGTGCTTGTTACAGCACAGTGACCCTTAATACCTTCAGACTTTTCCTGTTTAAACTTTTGTTTTCCTCAGAAGTGGGTGGGGGCTGTAAAATTAGATCAAGGAGAAATACTGTCATGCCTGTAGAGGCAAGCTCAATACCAAAGATTTATCTACTTAGACAAATGAAATCAGAGTCAGTAGATCCATCTGAAATGTTCTGATGTCTCTACAGAAGTACACAAGTCACAGGTAAATGCAATTTTACTTCAGTCAGACTTGGTGCTATTGTCTAGAGGGCTGTAATATTTAAAGGTTAGCCTTTGTCAAATCAGATCTGAGGATTTCATGAAACCAAAGAATAGGACTACCAAATTAATAAAGGGTTATACAATGAGGACTGAATTTTAATAAATGAGCAATCATTACTATCACTATGTATAAACACAATGCTGTAGGAGGATGTGTTTTTTATTATTTCTATCAGTCAAAGAGCCAAACTGCTTCCAACATCTCATTTTTAGCCTACCTGTATTGTTTGACCAAAGGGCTAACTTATTTATTATTATTACTGAGGTTATTCATATTTACAAGTAATTGTTCTTAATTAGACAGAAAGGGTATGTGATTAAACAAAACAACAAGAAACAAACATACTTGCCAGTATATCAGTGGACCAGTAGATTTTCCAATTTTCAATTCATATAATAATAGTTTATATGTCTGTTTATTTCTTTGGCATAGGGCATCACTCTCGCCTATGATTGCCTACAACACATAGAAATCCCTCTACCTCAGTACAAATTTAGGTATTTTAAATTGGTTGGCATTTTAGTTATTTACACTGATATAAGTGGAAATAAAACAGGAGGCAGTTTTTAGGGTTCACACACTTAACAACCTATCAGCTGATTTCACTTCTCCCCTGTGAAAGTCCATGGCTTGGGATAGAGGGCACCTTCATATTACTGTATTAGTATTAGGAGTAATACTAATTACCATTATTAGTATTAATAGTATTACATTTTGCTTTTATTTGCTTGTGGACTCTGGCTTAAAGTTTACTTTAGCTGGAATTTTCATCTAAATTTTAGATTTAATTTCATTACACAGGAGAAGATTTTCACTATCAAAAGTTAATGATGGGACTGGAGGTTTAGCTCAGTGTTTAAGAGCATTTGCTGCTCATGTAGAGGACCTGAATTCTGATCCTACTACTCTTGCTGGACAACTTATAATGATCAGTGACCTAAATTTCAGGGAACCTGGCACTCTCTGGCCTCCGGGAGAATTGCATATACATGGTGCACATACATAGACTCAGCACACACATATATCCACATAAAATAAATTTAACTAAAAATTAATAAAATTTAAAAAGCATATTTATGCAATAAAAATTAAAAGAGCAGGATGTTTGTAAAACAAAAGAATTTGTTATTTTGAATGTTTCTTTTGAGACAGTATGGTAGCTTTGAGATTACAGTGTAGCTAAGGATGAGTTTTAAATCTGATCTTTCTGCCTCTGCCTTCTGAGAGTCAGAACTAAAGATGTGCACCATGATGCCCAGGTCAAAAGCATCTTTTCTGACTAACATGGTATCAAACAGAAAAGAGAATAGTCACTACTAGGGAAAATCAAGTTGGCCCGTAAATTCATCAGTTTACTCTAAAACACGCATCATATTCTCTTATATATTCATCTCTCTTAAGCAATTTAAAAAGTGTAGGCTAAACTATTTCAAAGTAGTCAAGGCCAAAAGTAACAGCTCACATAATACTGTTGAAGATGTGGCTCTCGGCATCCTGTTCTAGCTATCAGCTGCATGACTCCCCTGCTATTTCATAAAATATGAAATCATAAGCCAAAATAAACTTTTTATAAGTTGCTTTCGGGCATGGTTTTTAACACGGTAAGAGAAATGTAACTAATACAGAAGTGTATACTAGAGAGTGGTCTGTTGTTTTGAAGAATGACTTTGGTTTTTGGAGGAATGTGGGACACTGGAACTTTGGACCAGAAAAGCTGTTGGATGCTGTAACCAGAACTTAATGGGATGTTCTCTAGTTGATGCCTAGAAGATAGTTCTGTTGAGAGTAAAGCTGACTACAGAGTCCTGGCTTAGAAAGTTTCAGGGGAAGTGGGAGTAATTTTGGCAAAAAAAAAAAATCTGGTTGCCTTTTGCCCATGTTTGAATGACTTACAAGAGGCTAAATTTAAAAGTAATGAATTAATTTCTATCACACAGGAAATTTAAAGGAAACATGATCTTAAGTCAGTATAATGGTTGTTACTGATATAATGGTTGTTACTGATGATGCAAGTCTACAATGAAAAAGAACAAATAAAACAGGAAGAAAAAAAAGAGCACTGGGGATCTGAATGTTACAACCAAGACCTGAGCTGAAAGACAGGCTGTAGGTATTAGAGAGAAGCCTCCTACTCTGCACTGGAGGAACAGGAAGGGCTTAGAATATGATCCACTTGGCCTAATTGCCAACTTGCAGGGAGAATGCCTTCCTGAGAGGTTGTTTCCTACTAACAAGCAAACGCTTAAATTTACAAAGCTGCTGCTAATACGATGGGAAGGGGTACGAATCCACCACACCCTGGAGATGAGAGTGATGGTGTCATCCATGGAGCTTGGGAGGAAGGAGGATGAGAAGTGAAGGGTTGTGGATTCCTTTCCCACGGCTTCAGAGAGTCTCTGAGGCCAAGTAACCTGTAGCGATGGCGTACCTGTGTAAAGTCCTGAGAAGAACAGATGGCCTATGAGGCCTTTATGTGTAGCTGGGAAAGGGAAGCCTGGCTTGCTGTGAAGACCCCAAGATGTTAGAGATGCCAGAGCTTTGAGATACCTGCCAAGCAATTCCACACATGGACCAAGAATGTGACATCCATTGTAAGAAGCAAAATTGGAGGAGCAAGGTTATCTAGGCCCCATAAAAGTAAAATCTCAAGTGTAAATGAGGAACTACAGGTTTTGGAATTTGGTCTGCTAAGTTTTGGTCTTTCTTTGGTCCACAATTTCCTTATCATGTTCCCACTCCTTGCTTTTGATGTGTGTGGGGTGTGTGTGTGTGTGTGTGTGTGTGTGTGTGTGTGTGTGTGTG
>LOJH01000357.1:15971-35217 GCA_001685095.1 Ellobius talpinus | reverse complement strand
TAATGGGCCAGGCAGTGTTTAAAAGAATACAGTTTCCATGTAATTATTTCGGGGGTAAGCTAGCCGGGATCCAGGCAGGAATGCACATATAATAATTAGAGTTGAAGATCATAAATTTGTCTTTATAAGACCCTTAAACAAAGAGTGTCAATGTGCCAACAGACCATAAGTTTAGTATCTGACTGACAGTCATCTGTATCTACATATGAAAAAGAATAAAAATGAATGTCTGTGGCTTATTTTAGCAAGTCTTTCTCCATCCCACCATCCAGCTCCCAAATCATTACACAAAGACTTATCCTTTATTATGAAAGCTCAGCCAGTAGCTCAGACTTATTTCTAACTAGCTCTTACAATTTAAATTAACCCTTTTCTATTAATTTGCATGTTGCCACATGGCTCATAGCTTGTTACCTTATCTATGCCTCCTCTGCACCTGCTTGCTACTCTGCCCTTCTTTTTCCCAGAGTCCTCTGTGCCTGGAAATCCTGACAAGTTGTTATTGGCCATTCAGCTTTGTATTAAACCCATCAGAGCAACACATCTTCACAGTATACACAAAGGTTAACCCACAACAGTTTATCTTACGTTACCCAGGAACTCTGTTACCAGCAGGGGGACAAAAACAAGACTCTCAAGTTTCTAAAGCTCTATCTTGGGGGAAAATAGACAAAAACAAGACTCTCAAGTTTCTAAAGCCTTATCTTGGGGGAAAATATTTATAAAATCACTATCCAACCCAGCTATTGTAACTCCTACACTTATTGGTAGACATTGCAAATATCTTTCCAAAAATTTTCCAAAAATAAATAATAAGTAATGTCAGAGGTAGAAAAGAATGAAACAGCTATGCTATCGATGGGAATGAGACTGTCTTCCTTTTACTGCATTGCATGGGCTCTATGGCTGTTAGTCCTTGCTGCAACTTATATGTAAGCCTCCTCTCTGAGAAGGGGATCACATGGTATCTGAAGATACTCTTCAAGCTTCCAAGGAAGAAAAGAAATCAATTGTGCTACCCAGACATAAAGTCTGTGGAGCATAACAGTGATAAGCACAAGATATCCCTAGAGGGTATCCTCAACAGGAGGTAATCCATGCTTATTCATGTAATGTAAACCTAGCCAACTACTTATAACTGGTGAGATCTTGAACCCCAAAGGAGAATCTATAACTGCCACTTCCCTAAAGCAGAATAATTTGTATCTACATTCTAAATACTTTTCCTATACACACAGAAAAATAAGTATTCTTCATGTTCCTCAGCAAAGAAGTTTATTTTTGATCAGGCAATGACCATTACAGAAATTCACAGCAGTTCAAAATTCAGAGAACAACTGGTCTTGAGACGTCCTGTGTCAATTCATATATATACAATATAACCCCTACCACCTAATGCTCGGGGAACAACATGGAAGTAGGGGTAGAAAAATAGTGAGAGCCAAGCTATCAGGATGTCTATTTTTAGATGGTGACTTTTATTTTTGTTTTATTTTATTTTTATTTTGTCCCACTTTCAGATAGTGTCTTCTATATATCACAGCGCAAGCTACACACATAAAAATCCTGACTATGTATTAGTTACCCAAACAAGACCTGAAAGTGACAATGCCAGTAGATATGCCAATGTCCATTGGAAAAATCTCCTAAGACTTTAATTCTGTATGAATATCTACTAAATCTCTAGATAAATATCTTTTTTAAAAAGGGAGAATCAGTTTTCTTTAGGGATGAGCTTCCTGATAAGTTGTCCAACCCCAAGTGATCAGTTCTATGCCCATATAGATGTAAACACCACTACAGGAACTCAGCAGGTTACAATCATACATTTATATGATAAGAATAGTAACTATGAAATACAAGACAAGATATTTGAAGAGGAGCATAGTGACATGAGAAGATCTAGAGGTAGGACAGTGAGGAGAGAGATAGAAATATAACATTCATATGCTGAATTCTCAAAATAAATTAATACCATGAAAGCCATTTGTGGGCAGAGGGTTGGTGGAGAGCGACTTTTTTGCGGAGCATTTGTGGAAGCAGTCATTTCAGTAACTTGGATACTGGACCAAGAAAGGAACAGTTGTGGTTGTTGCTCTGCAGGCCAGAGTGCTTATGCTGCGCACAATAGACTCTTGCTAAACTGTTTGGAGGGACTCTGTGGACGGTAGAGTTACTGAAACTCTGCGGTGGGGTTGAGCACCACATGCACACACGTCAACTGCCTCTAACCGTGACACACGGTAATACAAGCTACAGCAATGATGGGGAGTGGTGTATGCAGCATATGTAGAATTTACTGAATATGGCAGCTAGCAAGAAATAGAAGATTAAAAAAAGATATTTTTTTCTTCCTGGGATTTGGTTCAGTTCAGTCGTTTATAAACACACTAAATCATAACTAGACAGCAGGGCACAGTGTCAGCTTTGTAGGAAAATAATGCATTTGAAGGAGAAATGGCTAATTTATAAAGTTATGAAATAACTGTTTGCCATGGATTTTTTTTTGTTTGCTCACTCAAAGTAGAAAACCGAAAGTGTGAGATTATGAGTACTGCCAGACATAGTAGGCCAAGCCTCTAATCTCAACACTCAGGAGGCCTAGCAGGAACTTTGCCATGAGTTGGATTTCCAGGCCAAATTGACCTATAACATACAATCTTGTCTCACAAAACAAAACAAGACAACATATTACCACACGACAACAGTAACATTCCACATACCAGTTTCCCCCTCTTCCTTGTATGAGGGATACATTCTAAGACTCCCAGCGGATGCCTGAAACCAAATTTTCTTGTACATAAAAACCTATGATGGAGTTTTATCCACATATGAGGCAGATGTAGAGACTGACATTACCGAATAGTAATAAAAATGGGTTATATATTGCTATAATAATATACTGTTATAAAAGTGTAAGAATATTGCATTAGTTGTATTTTCTACGTGTATGCTGACTTTCACTTCAGCCGTGTGTCTGGAAGCCTCTCCTGCTTCCCCTTTCTCGTTTCTAAGCAGAGGCCATTAGCCCTGTTCTTTTTCTAAGTACTTTGTCTAATATTATCCCAGAAAATCCATAGTTTTCTAAAAAGGAAACTGGAAAATGTCTTTTTTATCATTCTGAAGTCAGATTAATATTTATTAGTATCTTATATGGATTAGAAGTATAGGTATTTCCTGTTTTCTTAATACTTCTCTTTCTAGCAGTTCTGTGTATCTACCCCTCCTTAGGTAACAACTCTAAGTCTTTAACCTTTACAGCTATCAAAAAACCCTGTTTTCTCTCATAGCTGTTGTATAATGGTGTCTTTTCAACCAGATTTCAAAGACTTGAGTGAAGAATCTCGGAGCCTTCATTTTTACGTTCCCGCAAGGACTGTTTCACAGTTCCTTTATGCTGGAGGTACTCAACCTATGTTTTTTTTTTAATGAAAATAAATGATATTTGATGGTTTCCCTTCTTTCTTAACTATTTTAATGTTTTTTAATAACAGGAATAATTTCTCAAGCTCACTGTTGCCTTGTCACTATGCTGTAAGATGTATGCTTATTATTTTCCATTCTGAGAAAACAACTCAATAATAAGAAAACTCAGTTGCTTAGTTGATAGGTTATCAGTAGCTTTTAGTATTTGAGTCTGGTGAAGAAGAGAAATCAGAAACAGGTTTTTTTTATTGAAATAGACAAAGATAGTATTTGGGAATTTTTAAAAATTTGATTGTTTTAAATCTATCTTGTATGTACTTATGGTGAACAATGGATCCAACACTTCTACTTCGGAGAGAAAATACCTACTCTTAGGTATTTATTTATTAATCACTTATTTAAGAAAAAAGCAATTCATTTATTAATGCACCCAGCTTTCTTTCTGTATCTACCATTTATATATATACATATCAATTTATACAGATTATCCCTGACTTAACGTATTGCTTAGAATGAACTATTCTAGTAATATCTGATGGAATACAAATGAATTGATATTGGTTACTTGTTAGCTTGTAAATATTTTCTCACATTCTATGTGCATTGTTTTACTTTCTAATAATGTCCCTCATGAATAAATGTTAAATTTGAGGAAGTCAAGTTTATCTATTTTTGTTTTCCAGTTTTAATTTTATTTACTTAGTAGCTATCTGTAGCCTTGGGTGAGACATTTATTCAATGCTATGCAAAGCCAAACCTTTATGTTTTGACAATTGTTCTTTCATCAGTAATCTACATGGTTACTTCAAGGTTCATCCTAACTGGTTTCCTCTCTCTCTGTGAATAATTCCACTACAAAATGTCATTAGTTTCATAGCATAAAATCAGTAGGTTATGTAAACAAGCTTAAATAACTATAGCCTTTATATACTTGTACTCTAAGTAAGTGAGTATTTCATTGATGATATTTTTAGTTTTGACATATTAAACACTATTATAGGTAGCAGAGATTGAAAAGTGAAAAAAACAAACACTTTTTGTTCTCAGATAAAATAAAAATGAGAAACAAACACTAAATCATAAAATACTTGAATAGAAAATAGTAAGTCTTAGTATTATAATTCTTGCAAAGTTAGGTTAGAACAAACTACTTTAAGAAACCATTTTCTCTGAGGTTGAGTGCTTACCCCAGTGCTAGGAACTGAAGGCAGGATCTCACACATGTTAAACAAATTGTTCCGTCTTTGAACTGTGCCTCAGCTTCCACTTCATGTTAATGGCTGTAGAGAAATCTCTCAAGAACATATCCAACAGCTCTAACTGAAGGAACTAAGTTAAAAGGCATGAACTAGGAAGTTGCTATTCAGAGAACCCCGCATAGTTGAAAATACAAGACTAGATTAAGGCATCAGGAAGTGTCACCCCAGTCCCCTGGAATCCATAAATACAGAGTCTGAAATGTTTGGTGGAAAATTCCAAGCCCCCTCCCCTGGGAGTGGCCACAGTCTAGACTCCACCTCCAAGAAAGACTGCCAAATGTGACCCCTCCTCAGGGAGGGTCAAGACCACTCCCATAGGCTATTTAACTACCCCCCAGAGAATGAACACATGGTCTCTCATTTTCCCTCTCTGTGTTTTCCCAGGGGCCACCCAGAGTGCTGGCATCCATTAAACATGGGCTTTTTAAAATCTGGTCTGATTTGGTTTAATTTGGATTGAGATGTTTGTCAGTCCAAGAAAAACTTAACATTTGGAGGTCACACTGAGATGGGTTGTTTCTCCCACTGGCCCAGGGCTACTTGTTGGAAAATGCCCTACCCACCCCTGCTCTCTGCCAGGCTAAGATCAGCTTCATCTAGGTGAGTCCCCCCTTTTCAAGTACATGCCCATAGGGCCCAGGGCCCATATATTTTCTGGGTCATTTGTTAAAGTCACAGCCATGCCAGGCCCTTGACACCACAAGAGGGAAGAGGTGAGGCAGTCCTCACTGAGATGAGATTGCGTGGGACAGAGACTTCTGGCCACGCATTTCTCACACCCCTCTGTTTTTGACTCAAGAGTCTTATCACAGTGGATGCATTGTGGTAAGCACTGAGTCCCGAGACTTGGCATGCACTTGTAAAAATGCACACTTGCAATTCAAGCCCCCCCATCTCCAAATGCCCTTGGGCTGCCTTTTCAAAAATTCTTTTAAATTGGGGCTGACACTTTAGTGCAAAACAAACAAGGCCCCATATGCCCATGGTTTCTGGATGCTGTGCTCCTGCTCCTACTTCCTTTCCCCTCTGCCCCTCCCCACTTCTCTAGCTGTTTGCTGTTTGTCTCCCACTGGGACTCTCTACATGGATCCGTTTTCCCCGACCTTCCACTCTAAAACGTATAGGTGTTCTGTCCTTATGTCTCTGCTTCCTCTTGCGGCATCTGCTAGTCTGGTCCTTAATGGGACCACCTGTGTGCTTCCCTGGCCTCTGCCACCTGCCTGCACCAGGATTTTCAAGCTGACACAGGTTCCTAAAAATGTTTTTTGTCTGTCTGTTAAAGTAATATGGCCACACTATGCTTTTATGTCTACATGTGTATGTGTGTTTGTTTCTATAGTTTCTATAGTATGTTTGTCTTATTTCTCTGTGTATGTATGTGTGTTTTAAGATCTGTAAAACTTATATCTCCAGGTTACAACAGCTCTGGAAAAATACAAATACGTGGGTAGCCACTATTTTAATCTCCTTCCATTTACTAGCCTTGGTAAGTTGTAACTAATTAGATAAAATACATCTCTAAATTTAACTTATATGTTTAACTTAAATATAACTAACAGATAATGGTACCCAATTCTCAAGTGCCTTTACAGATCTGAGAGTATGGCATTTAACAAAAGAGCTTCTAACATAGAGACATGCCAGCTCCTGCAGCATCCTATAGCTCCTCCAAGAAGATGAGTGGTTGCAAAAGACTTTCCACCTGGAGGCTTGCCTTTGGGTATGGCAAAGCCACCCACACAGCAAAAATTGGCCTTCCACCTCATCAGCTTCCTGGATGCTACACTGAGGGATTGATCATCTCACCTGCCAAGACAGGTAGACTAAATCTACCTCCCCACACACACACAAAGGAAAATCTTTGGGCATCTTGGACTCAGGAGCTAACAGCAAGTTCTGCTTATTAGACTCATGTTCTCCAAACACTAAGAGACTTGGGATTGCCTGTAAAGCTAAAAAAGCTGTCTTGTTTCTGCTCATTTATGCCTCCCAGATTTGTCTAATGGAATTTGATGACTTAAGGTACTAGTAGCTCATTACTTCATTTGTTAAGTTTCCTGCTAAAATTACAGACAGGTGTGCCTCTTTCACAGGCTTCATAAGATTATAAGATTTCATATAAGATTAACAGGTTTCAGGTGTATCTTAAAAGATCCAGAGTTCCCAATTCCCTCTAATTGTCTTCTAAAGTGTTCCTGTTCCAGTTGTCTTATAGATACCTGCAGGTTCCTGAAAAAACAAAGTTCTGCTGCTGTATCAAAAATCAGGTCTGGTAAAATCTAACACCTCCAGAACCTATTTTAACCCCATCCATTTTCAAGCATATTTTACAGATCACTCCCCTGGGCCAAGACCAACTTACAAAGGGCCCTCCAAATAATGCCAACACCTGCACCAGCTCCTGGGACTTCACCATTGGTACCAATTCTCCTGGCTCAAAAGGACACCTACCAATTAAAATCTGGTTTTAAAGGGCATATCTGCTCTTGTGTCTCACTTATTCACCTGTGACTCTTCTGTACCACTAAGGAACTTCTCTGTCCCATTCTTTCTGGCAGTTAATGACCCTTACCATGGCTAGCCCCATTCATAGGGTCAGTAATAATATTTTTTTCTCCTAGCCATCTGCCTTCTCATCTCCCTCAAGGAACAGCTGCCTGAGGTCTCCAGGATGGCAGTAAACTGGATGCTGCTCCAGCCACACCTCTTGCTGAGTGTGAGCCCACCAACTCCCAAGGCTCCCCTGTCCCACGTCACCCCATGCCCACAGGAAGCAGCCAGACTTGAGCCAACACCCTTTTACCTTTTATCCAGAGTCTGGAATGTTTGGTTAGAAGTGTCACCTCAGCCCCTAACATCCTTATCCAAAAAGAGTCTGGAATGTTTAGTTGGAAGCATCACCCCAGCTCCCCGCATGCATATATACAAGGAGTCTGAAATGTTTGGAGGAAAGTTCCAAGCTCCCTCCCCTGGGAGTGGCCACAGTCTAGACTCCACCTCCAAGAAAGCCCGCCAAACAGTGATCCCTCCCCAGGGAGTGTCAAGACCACTCCCACAGGCTATTTAAACTGCCCCCCCCAGAGAATGATCTCCCATCTCCACTCTCCATCTTCCCAGGGAGCTCTAGCATCCATTAAACCTGGGCTTCTTCTAATTTGGTCAGATTTTGTCTGATTGCCTTATTGTGTCAGCCTAGAAAAAAACTTAACACAGGAAGTAAAATATATTAAATACATTCCCTTCCCTAGAAATAATGCCATAGGTGACAACTTACAAACCAGGGATTTCCAAGCATATTTAAGTCACTGTGCCAATTGGCTTTTCCTTATAGTGACAAAATACCTGTGAAAACAAGTTAAGAGAGGAACTTATTTTAATTTTTTGTTTCTGTGGCTCTTGGTCTATGTTCTCATGGGTCTCATTGCTGTGAGTTCACATATGATAGCAGGTAAAGGCCTCTTTGCTGTGAGTCTGCAGGTAATAGCAGAGACCTCATGGCAGAGCAATGATAATATCCAGGAAGCAATAGAGAGGGAAGGAGGATTGTCTCAGAACAAGAACACTAGAGTAAAGGGACTCTGGGCACTTCCAGTAGAGCTAGCATGGCTTTTTCAGTCTTGGCCCTTCTTTTCCATTCTCTCTGCCCTGCTAAAAACTTAGATTACATCTCTAAAGCAGACCACCAAGGTCTTTTCCCTTATTTGGCCACTTTTTCCTCCAGAGGCTGACTACCAAGGTCCAGCTATTAAATCTAGAGATCAGAAGCTCCCTTTAGTTCACCTAATTAATATTCCAAATTAAAATTAAACACCTCACCCTAATACGGGGTCTCTCCTTGTATCTTTATAAACTATCATTTCCTATGTGCCTTATCTGTAGCCTCTCTATGCAGAGGCAGTCCTTTGTCCCTCTGGGACAAAACCCCTGCCCCCTTTCCTTTGTCCCCTTCCACTTCTCCCTTGTCCCCTATTTCCTCTACAACCACATTGCATCCTAGACCATTCTAGCAGACCTCTCCTCTTTCTCTTCTTAAAAATTACACCTGCAATTTGCTGCTGGTTTTCTGTCTGAGTCAGAAAGCAGTCACTTAACTTTTCCTTCCTGCATCATAAAGGATCTCTTTGTGGAAACAGGTATTAGGTGCAGCTTGTGCCTAGTTTCTTTTGAAGAGACCTGGTCAGTCGTCCTCATCAACTTAGACCATGAAATCCAATATGGACAAGTTCAACAGAACCGCCATATATGGGCTGTCCATGCATGCTTCAGCATTGCCAGGGCACAAATTTCATTTCATTCTTCATTTTATTTTGGCTAATTTGCATCTGTAAGGGAGTCCCCACTGTGAAGAAGTGCACTTCACCAGATCAAGGACCTATTTTTACCAACTTAGTCCTATGTCCTAATGGTTCCTTGATCTATAAACTACTGATAGAAGTTAGTGTCCTCATGATCCAATCATTCCTCAATCGCATCTTTAAATGGTGATGAAGTCATCACACTGGAGGTTTAGGATGTGGTTTCACATACCCAAATTATAACAACCCTAACTTCCTTGTGTATAAACATTGAACAGAAGTATATCATAATACACAAAACATATTACAGTAAAAAATTCCAAGTTCCTTCCATCTATCTCATAATACTTTATTATCCAGCATTCATGAGTTTTCAAAACTGGTTCCCAGGGTGAGAACCATGCAATATCTGGAAAATATTTGGAGTTCAAAGAAATTAAAACAAATATTAATGACTTGAGGAAAAGTTATCTAATATTCTAAAATGGGCTTGATATTTACAAATGAGATATAAAGTGCCTGAACTGATATTACTCTTATCCTCCTATAACTCATTTACACATATCTGTCCGTCATTTTTAAAAAGCAGATCAGATCACTAGGCTTTTCTTTAACTTCCACAAACTGTATCTAAAATAAGTCAACTCTTCTCTGGGGCCCACATCTCTGAACTCCACGGCCTGCCTCTAACCTTTATTCTCCTACAGTCCTCCATCCTACTCAACAGTCTCTAGCCACGGTGGCATTGGATACAACACCATTTCTCTTTTGTATTTTTTCTGTGTGAAACACTTTGCTTTAGCTCTTCACTCAGCCGTACATCACCAACCAGGTTTCACCTCGGTTTCCTCCTATTCACACAGGCTTCCTCTGACCACAGGAGCTAAGGAGAGTTCCCTTGTCATCCCATGCTTTCCGATCTCCTCTGTGTAATTTCTTCCCTGCATTGAGCATAATGTGCATAAATGAAGTACAATTGATAAAAACTCACAGACTAAAATTGGGATTCAACCTGAAGATCCAAAAATTAAAACAGCCAACCACTGGCTCTTACTTCGACCTCAGTTCGAAATGATGATCCTGACTTCAGGAATGTCAGAATGAGACTGTGTTTGAGAGCATTTTGCCTCATATTAAATCCTTTCTAGGGCTGAGATTAAAGGCATGAACCAATATGATTAAAGGCATGCACTGCCCGGTTTCTATGGCATCTGGTGTAGCCACTGGAACTAAAGTCATGTGTTACCATTACCTGGTCTGTAAGGCTGCTCAGTGTGACTGTTTTACTCTCTGAACTTCAGGCAAGCTTTATTTATTAAAATAAAAATGAAATGCCACTACACATCACCTTAAACATGGACTATTTTATGTGTTTATATCCAGTCTTAATTGCCTGCTCAGTCATCCTAGAACGTGAGCAACATTAAACACTGGCTAGTCTGCTCTATGGACTTTTCTGAATACAGTTTGCAGAGCAAGCATAGGGCCATGGTATTTCACATTCTATGCTTTCTAATGAACTTATTGAATCATTTGTACACAGAGAATCTCTATGTAGGAAAAATATTAGTGGATGTAAGGAAAGTGGCCTAAATGTATATAGTCTCTAAGGCCCTGGTTGATAGTTCAAAATACAAGGCACAGCTAACTATGTGTGCTCAGTGGATGATTATTCATGTCTTTCTTTTATTTAAACTTTACTCTAAATTATCCTTCCAATTATGTGTACCCCACCCCTTATCTCTTTCAAGCAGGCCATGGGTACTATGGAGCTATAGACACACTGTTGCAGCTTGCTTCCTGACAACGACCTTTAAATGGCCATAGGAGCTTTTAAATGTTGTTTATGGAGGAAGTATAGGTGGGAAAACAGACAGGAAGTAAAAATGATACAATGAGAACAGGAGGATTCTGGGAAGGAGGAAGTTGATTCCTTCCACTCCTGCCCAGACCACCAGCAGGATGTGATCTACCCCACTGAAAAAGGTGCCGAGCCACATGGCTAACATAGATCAAAATAATGGGTTGATATAAGCTACAAGAGCTAATAAGTAGCCTGACCTAATGGGCCAATCAACTTTATAACTTATAGAGATCTCTGTGTGATTTTCTTTGAGGCTTGCTGGCTGTTGCAGTACCCTACTGGGCAGGACAGAAACCCCAACAACCAGGCCCCTCATGTTACAATCTCTGAGCAAAGCAAATTAATGCAAATGTGTTCCCCAGAGTACCCCAAGTGGTGGAAATTATCTATAAATACAAAACCATAAAGCCTAATGATAACATAAGCTGCCATCATAGCCATGTATATTATGCCAGTTTGAATGAAAAACCCTATTAGAACTCCAAAGACTATGTAGTGCTAGGTGCCATATACATTGTTTTTTATAATATCTATGCTTAGGTTGAAGATGTAGCTCAGTAGGTAAAACCCTTGCCAAGCATGTCTGCAAGGACAGAAGTTCCAACTGTTTCCATGAAAATAAACAAAGGAAAAGAGTATGTGCACAAGATACTATATATTTCCTGTAAGATTTCCATTTTATCAATGGGCTACAACTGAAAAGAAATTTCTCACATTATACAAACCGTCTACAAAATTCCCTTAAAGAAGCTTTAGATGACTTAAGGAAAATAAATGAGTTAAAAAAGCATTGCAACTGTACAGGAGAATAAAATTAAATTGGTTTCCACTAGGTTGGCCACAATCAGGAAATTCAAACATAATTCTGAAAGCAAAAGGGACACTTGAAGACTAGTAATATGGTTTTTTTAACTCTCTGGTGAGGAAGGAGGTCACTCCTAGGAAGACGAGGAAATCTGCAGTAATCCAGACAGGCAATGATTAAAGTTGGGATGGGGAAAGGAATTATCGATTTAGCAAGGGGGGAGTGGGGGAGGACTTAATTTCCCTTGCTTCTTCTTCACCCAAATAAATCATTGCTTTCACCTATGCATCTGAAGTGAATGTATCACCACAAAATAGAACTGTTGTGGGTTAAAAAGCAACGAGTTATAAAATGTGAAATGCTGCTGGAACCCAAATTTGTAAAGATAGTGATGCAAATATAAATTATTAATTACTAAGGCCAACACTTATTCCCGTATTGCCAGAGCCTGCTGAGATTTTGAAAACCAATATGTTTTTGTCTTGAAGGGTGTTTGAAAGAAACTGGTTAACCTAAAAGGCCTTGAGATGTTAGGGGAATTACAGATGAGAGACTCTGTAAATCAATACAATTTCTTCAGCAAATACAATATCAAAGGAACGACATTGAATTCAACATTTTCAGCAATGGAGATAAAATCATTTATACCCAAGAAAGTGTAAACAGCCTCGGTCTGAATAGTTGACAGCACCAGAGGAAATAGAAAGAGGCTCTCCTCATTCTGCAAGGCACAATCTTTGAATTCAGTAGGGGGCCCATTTACAAAGACATAGTACTGGTTTGAAGAATGATCACTAACTCCAAAGCCTGCTTTTAACACTTAGGGAGAGCACTGCATTTTCTTTTAGCACAACAAGGATGTTCTGCTCCTCCTCCCATTGCCTAAAAGATCTGAGTGATCTCTCCCAATCTGCAGCACCCCAGGTGCCAGTATTAATTGGTGAATAATTATGACCTTATGAATCAAAAACTTACAGAAGAATTGAAGACAGAACTTTCAAAAGAGAAAAACCACTACCAAAATAAAACTCTAAAGAATGTAGCAAGAAAAATAGCATCGTAGGAAGCATGTGGTACATGGAGAACACAGCTGGTTAAACACTGATGTTTGGAAGATAGAGAAAGGGTTCATCATCCAGATATTCCTCTAAAGACCTATTCCCCAATCCCTAGACCTCCTTTTGGTATGCCCCTCCTCCTAAGAATTTCACTGTTTCCCAATAACATGAGATGGTGACCATGTTTGTGGGAGGTTTAAGATTCAAATCATAACACAAGGACACCATTCCATTCAAATATTTAGTTAGTATATGCCTGTGTTCCTGTTTGCCGCTCCAAATCTTATAAAATCCATACACAAAACTAGACATTTCCTGTAATTACATGAAAAGCTGAACTGAACACTTGAACGATACATCAAATGCTGAGAATCAAATATCTGAAGAAAATGAAGGCCTGGGTTACGGAGACTACAGAATGAGTATGTCAACTACTAAGAATATATTGAGCATCAACCGTGATATAACCCACATGAAAGCATGACACAGAATACAAAGATGGGGTCATGGTCCATATTTTTTAGAAAACAATGCTTCAGGGTCTGGAAAGTAAAATTGTCCACCAAAATGTGAGTAGCCTATTTATCATTATTAAATGACTTCCTTTCATGCCTAGGAACACAAATTTTACTAATGCCTAAAGTTGTTAAGATTGAGCTACACCTGAGAGATCTCATTAGTCTATTAATAAATAAGGTAACTTCCACCCCAATAACCCTGTTGTGCGAGGAATTGTTGGCACCAAGTAATGGTAGGTGGCATAATTAATAGCAGGGAAAGCCAATGACTGGCATATTAAATTGATGATTTCTGCACTGAGTATGCTGTGCTTTCTCAAAGTAGCTGCTATGCAGATGTTTCCTATTGGAATCTCAAGACTTCCAGATGCTTAGACTTCAGCCTTTGGCAGCAAATGTTCTCTACTCTCAGTCCTTCTGTATCTGTGGGCCTTTCATGGAAGATCAATGTTAACATCCTCTACACATCGCTTGTCTCCCAATCTGTAATAGCAACATTTCATTTCACCAGTCCCTACCCAATGTCGTTTTCTCCTGAATCAATACTTCAGCAAGCAAGGGAAATTTTCTCTCTTAAAATACATAATAGGAGTAAGGTAAACTTAGGAGCCTTCCCAGTGTCCCACTGTACAGCAGGATTTGGGTATCTTATGATGAAATCAATCCAAATAACTCCTTTCTTTCCTCTGACTCTTCATGGTATCCTGGTCAGTTTCAGACCATGAAAAGTCAAAATTACTGAGTGTATATTTAGTTCCTCCAGAAAACATGGATCAAACATCCAAGACACCTTATGTAACACTAGAATGTGTCTGGAGAGACGGCTAAGCAACTTAAGAGCACTGGCTACTCTTTCAGTGGTTCTGAGTTCAATTCCCAGCAACTACATGGTCACTCAAAACCATCTACAGTAGGATCCAATGCCCTCTTATCACATAAAGTTGTGCATGCAGATAGAGCATTCATATACATAAAATAAATAAATAAATCTTAAAAAGAAAGTTTATAGTAGTATTGTTAAAATTCCAAGTTTCAAGAATGCAAAAATGATATTACATTTGTAGTTCTCGCAAACAAAAATAGAGAAATCTAAACAATATAGTCATGTTAACTATGACATGAACACAATAGGAATTCAGGACTTTATTTCTAATGTTTCTTTTCACTAAAAATAATTTAATTGACTGGCTCTTTGTTACTAACAGGCATAGAAATCCGTCTAGCAAAATGAGAATTTAAGGCTACAATGAAACTAATGTCAATGGCAAAAAAATGCATTATACTCCGAAGTTGTATTCAGCTACTAACATTTTATAGGCATGATTCTGTGGTGTGCAAATATCCAAATACGGATATTACACTGCAAAGAAAAATACTGAATGTGTCTATTGTTTGTTGTTCAAAGACAATCATTAAACCAGGAGAAGCAGAATTGCAGCTCATACTGACACCTTAGCTTCTATTAAAACAGTATAGTTCTTCAGTAAAATGAGAGAAATTGGTAGTATTTGATGATTTTTAGAATTCCAACAAAGTAGAGAAAACTCATGAAATATCATACAACCAAATAAAAGCATGTTGTGACATTTTTGTGATATTACACTAGACTTATTGTGACTTGAGTAGACTTGAAATTGATCTACTGTATGTTTGTATAGATCACAACAAATATCAACATAGATAAACTGTTTACCAGCCCAATGATTTATTTTTGATCAGAGCAACAGGATATTTTATGGGATCAGATAGCAGTTACTTCTCAGGATACCTAGATGAAAATGTGAGAATTTTCCTTAATATCTATACCATTTATAAGGATAGCTTCTGAGTTTTGTATTCTCCTTTAAAGCTGCCATGAGGAATTGGAAAAAAGAAAGCTAATACATATTTAATGCATATCTCCCATGCTAAAGATAGTAAAGTTCAAAGTTCAATACTTAACTATTACTGAGTTTCTACAAGAGTTTATTGATGCAAATAGTCCTGATGAAAACATTTTTAATGAAAATAATCAGAGAAAAACAATCAGAGAACTTACCAGGGGCATCGTGGCAAGAGTGATACTGTCATACATCCGGGTTTAAGAGGTATGTAGAATTACTGTCCATTTAACTCCTTTCCCTGTGACAGAAATCATTAATGCACCCAGGTTACTTCTCCAGCTGACGCTGGCCAGGGCATAGATGGTGCTCCAGAATGACAGTAATAATCGACTGTACAGGATTAAACCTGGAAGATAAAAGCTGTTATCTGAATACTACTATTAACACAAAACATCTAACAGAAGAAGCACACAACATAGTGAATCATAGATAAACACATATTTGGATTTTTACATTTTAAAAAAAGGTCTGTGAAGGTGGTGCTGAAGAGAAGCGGAGCACTACTAAACCACCCTGGATGCTTTTTTCTGCAATTCAGGTGTCCACAGTCTCCTGTGCAGATGGACAGCAAATTTTCTATTAATTGGAAGTATAGGGGGGCAATTTATCTCTTCAAGTTTCTCCAAGATGTAGGGGACTGTTTTCTTCTAATTTATCTAAATTTCAACATCTAAGGGAACCATAATCAGTTCACTTATTAAGCTAAGGCTCCATACAGATAGCTCTAACATCCATACATATCCTCTTCCAATTCCTTGTTAGCGGAGAAAGTTCAAGTACCATGGCTTTATATAAAGTGGTATACATTGGTCATATGTAGTACCATTTTCATGGTTCCAAATGGTTTATATTGTTCTTGGTGGTAACAAGAAATTAAGTCTTCCCTGTCTAAATTACATGCTCAGCCATACCTGACATACCATACCATATCTCAGTAAAAGAACTCAGGACTGAGCAAATAAAATTTCAAGATGAGATTCCAAGCACTTCCTTAAACAAACATTTTCCAACAGCTGCTGAGTCCAACAAGCTGATTTCATAAGGACGCCATATTTTGAAACTGTCCCTACTAGAAGTTTACCTCTCTTTCTCAGCCTCTCATGTCTAATTACATACTTGCAAGTTTCATTTTTGTAGGATTCCAGTATTTACTACACAAAATATTAGTTATAAGTCTATAATTCCCCTCTCTCTTTTTAGCTGAAGCTACAGGGCCTTGTAAATGATTTATGACTAACACTGACCTGTTCAATGAAGAAAGCAACCTATTAGGACTGATCAAGTTTACCAGTTTGAACACATGGTTTGACCACATTTTGTATCTTATATAAAACTGAAAATACAATTTCACTTAATTTTTCCCACTTTTTCTATCACCTCCAGCAAGGTATGCTGAGACTGCATGAAGCTATAATACTCTGGCTTCGGTATTTTAATAAAGACAGTATATTTTTCTATTGTTTGGAAGTCTGGGAGGGGTTTTCTTCTTTAAAATAAGGTTTTCCAAAAGTAGAGCCCTATGCTCACCCAGCTAAGCCTAATTTTCCATGTGCTGTCTTAATCCATCTTGTTTGATCTCAGCCTTGTCATGTCATGTTGCCAACCCTGAGCAACACTAACACTATCCCAAGTTATCTTGTTATATGATTAAAAATGTGTAAAGATGCATATTGTATATTCACCATATTTATATTATACACATGTGCATGTGTGTGCACTTGTGCGTGTATGTGTTAAATGCTAACAGATATCAAATTTCCTTTTATTGTTGATCCTTTGCTTTCATTTTACCTTAAGTCTGATTCATAGCAGATCCCATCTGCCCTGCCTGTATCTATTTGTTTCTTAGACACAGTGAGGTCTATTTTCATATTTTATTTCATCTTTCTTTGTGGATCCCTTTGCCAGATAACTGAGTGGTTATACAATTTGAGAGATTTTTTTCCTTGCTTGATGTTTTCTTTGACATCAATGGGAACTCACATGTGCAAATGAAAACTCTGGCAAGAATCTTCTTTAGGGCCCATCTGGGCTAGGTAGATAAGTCTGGGTAGAATCTTCAGTTACTCAAAGAAATTCAGAGATTTATTACTGAGAGAGCCACATGGGCTACATTAACAATGTCTGAAAACAGTTTACACTGTCATACACAACTGTCTCCCTACTTAGAACCTTTCCTGCACTATATTACTTCATTGTGTAATCCTTTAAAAAGCACATCATTGTACATAATCTGTACAATAAAGATGCAAGTCAGCAGGAAAATATACTCGGACAGTCATTTCTGAATTATCTGGCTAAGGCTTAGTTGTGGGATTAGGTCAAGATACAAAGGGTAAAGACAGGAAGACAAATTTAAGATGTTCTGGTGAGAACAATATAAAGAATGCATGATGTTGAATGACTTTTCAATAAACAAAAGTTGAAGTGGCTGTGAAAATCTATTTAGTTGAAGCAATAGTTTATGCTTATATAATGTAAAATTATTGGTCATTTATTCATTCATCTCTATATCCATCTTTTCGGATGTCTTCGATGAGCATTTAATAACTGCTTGTTACATATGAGAAATGCTCTCTACACACCAGAGTACACGTAAGGATGAGTAGGAGAAAGCCACACAGTTTGGTAATAAAGTGAACTGCTCAGAGATCAGGCTTCTGAGTCAGGAAACTGAGGAGTTTGTATAGGAAGCAAAGTAGATATTAGTATATCACTCCAAATGTTCTATTTTTTGTATTAATTATATAGCACATATAATGTTCTAGTATGTGCAAGAACAAACTCTTCAAAAACACGTGATAAAGTGCATAATAAAAACAAGTACAGCTTTTTTACTTGAAGTTTATTATATATTTTCCAAAAGTTTTTATATTATATGAAATGTTCAGAATAGGAAAATCAAAAGAGATGGAAACTTGTTACACTAATGATTTTAAGTTACAGAAGAGAGTGCTTGGGAGAAATAGGGAATGATAGTGAGTTTGGGATTTTTTTTAGGGAAGTCTATTCTATTTTTGACTCTCAATGATGTTCTTTCTTTATATCTAAAGCTTATGCTTGCAGGAACAATATTTCTGACTATAATTATATCAATGTCATATACTATTTCTAGTCTTTGAATTGAAAGGGAGATAGAGATTGATTCAATTCTCTTTTCAATTCACACATGATTTTCAAATTCACATGCTGGTTTTCTTGAACAACAGCCAAGTCAAAAGATTGCTCATTCCTAAGGACCCCTGCCAGGTAGAACACTTCCCAAAGGAGGATGCTTTCACTCCAGGGCACTTCTTCAATTTCCAGCGTGTTCATAAGAGACAAGGAATCTATCTACAGAACTTATACAAAATATCCGAAGCCTCCACCTCCTATATCACTATGTCCTTGCTTAGATCTCTTCTCAGGAAGGATTCACGATGTTGCTTCTCTGCCCAAAGAATACTACTTTGTTGAAATTCCTTAAGTGTGCTACACACAATTCTTTATTGAATGTTATGGAACAAACAATTCCCCTTTATGTGAATTTTTCAACTTGGATAGGATAAAATTAATCAGGCCATCAATTCTATGACTTTCCCTTTCTGCATATCTGTGTGTGTATCTATATAGATACAGGTATATATAAAAACAGAGCATTCCACAAGAGATTATGACTGCACAACATGTTCAGTTTCCAGAGCTACTCAATTTTATGGAAATTAAACTTCAAACATTAAAATAATATATAACTTAATTGGGAACTTCTTTGAGTTTGATAGGAACCATGTATGATTAGAAAACAGGTTCATTTTCAATTTCATATTACTAACCACCTGAGTGAAAGACAAAGCCTTTTAGATATATCCATTGGTCACTCTCATTGCATACATAATAAGAAATGCCTCACTAAATACTAAGTTCACCTAGTTTAATTTAAAATACTCTAAAAAGGGTTTTAAAATCTTATTTTGCCATTATGATTAGTTAATACGGTAAATAAGTATTTTTGTGTTCACCTCTCAACTGTCAAAAATGAAGCCACATGGAATCTTAATAAGATAAGCTTTCTTTTTTCAATCTCTTTTTATTATTTATTTATTTAGGTTTTTTGAGATAGGGTTTCTCTGTAGCTTTGGAGCCTGTCCTGGAACTAGCT